>JAWZYT010003356.1:122500-165000 GCA_034508575.1 Petrolisthes manimaculis
ATCACCACGTCATCTATATATGTTACACAACCTTCCAGATGTTCAGTGATGATGTTCATTAATCTTTGAAACGTGGCCGAACTATTTTTCATACCGAACGGCATCACTTTACAACAATATGCATGACCCAAAGTAACAAAACATGAAACCTGTTTGGCTCGTTCACTCAGTGGGACTTGCCAGAAACCCTTGAGGAGGTCTATTTTAGTTATGAATTTTGCACTGCCTACTGTATCCACACACTGATCCACTCTGGGCATAGGATAAGAATCCACCTTTGTCACTGCGTTAACTTTTCTATAGTCTATACAAAATCGAACACCCCCACCTGGTTTATCCACTAGGGTCACTGGAGATGCCCACTCACTCTGGCAGCTTTCTACCAGATCATGCTCCAACATATATTGGATCTCCTTCCGAATCACGTCGGCTTTTTTCGGGTTCACTCTGTACGGACGTTGCCTCCTTGGATCTGCTTCCCCAACATCCACATCGTGTTCCAGGACATTCGTCCTGCCAGGTGAATTCCGAAACACACTCTGAAAGCGATATAAGAGGCCAGACAACTCCTCCCTCTCAGGCGACTCAAGATGCGAAGTTTTTCCTCTAATCAACTCCTCTACATTCACTACCCCATTCCACCTGCTCTCCATCTCTGGAACCTCATCTTCCTCATCCATACTGCAGACGTTAATCACAGCTACAGGATTTTCTCTGCGGTAATAGAGCTTAATCATATTAACATGACATATCCTCCGACTCTTCCGTTTATCAGGAGTTTCTACCACATAATTAACATCAGATAACTTTTTCACAATCCTGTAAGGTCCTTGGAACCTTCCTGCAAGAGGTTGGCCCTGAACAGGTAATAATAAAAGTATCTCGTCTCCAGGCTTAAATATTCTCACTCGTGCCTTTCTATCATACCAAACTTTCATACCAGTCTGAGCCTTTTTCAAGTTACATTCTGCCAACTCCCATGCTCTCTTCAACCTAAGTTTCACATCAGTCACATATTTAAGTAGTCCTCTCTCATTACTTTCCTCCAACCACTTTTCTTTCACCAATCTTAAAGGACCTTTGACATTATGACCAAATAGTAACTCAAAGGGACTAAAACCTAGGGATTCATTAGGTACTTCACGTATAGCAAACAACACATATGGAAGACTCTTATCCCATTCTTTCTGATAATCTTCACAGTGCTTTCTCAACATACTTTTTAAAGTTTGGTGAAACCGTTCTATAGTACCTTGACTTTGAGGGTGATAAGCAGTAGAGGACACTTGTGTAATGTTTAACTGCCTCATGACTTGTCTGAATATTTTAGACAGAAAATTTGACCCTTGGTCAGATTGTATTTCCTTTGGCAATCCAAAATGTGTAAAAAATTTAATTAGTTCTCTAATAACAACAGAAGCAGATATATTTCTAAGAGGTACTGCTTCAGGGTAACGGGTTGCCATGTCCATTATTGTCAAGATGTACAAGTGACCATTTGACGTTCTAGGAAGTGGTCCAACAATGTCTACCTGTACCCTTTCAAATGGTTCTCCAAAATGTGGAATAGGAATCAAAGGTGCCACTTTTAACGACTGATTTGGCTTACCCATCTTTTGGCAAGTGTCACACGTCCGGCAGTAGTCCGCAACATCTCTCTTGAGGCTTGGCCAGTAGAAGCAACTCCTGATGCGCGCCACAGTCTTCCTTATTCCTAGGTGTCCCGACAATCCTCCATCATGTGCCATTGACAGGATTTCTTGACGTAATTCTTTCGGGACTACAACCTGCTCAACAGACATCCATGTAATATCATCTTTATCTGCATCTATTGGTACCCATTTTCTCTTTAAAACATTTTCCACCACAAAAATTTCGTTTTGCTGGTTTTCTCCATCTTCACATTTTTTGAACACTTCCACTAGACTTTCATCTGCCTTTTGCAGCTCTAATAATCTCTTACTATCAACATCACAATGGGTCAAGTTAACTACATCAAAATCATTCTTACCCAGTATAGTTTCTCCTAAATTTATGACATCCTCCTCTCCATCTGTAATCTTCCCAGACTCTACTCTTTCCTCATCATCTACAGAAATATGTTCAGGAGCAAGCAACGCATTTTGTGACATTGCCCTTGTCACAGCACAGGAAGGAAATACTATAGGATCCCTCTTAACTAATTCCTCAGTGGCTTTGTGCCTCTCAGGCTCATTGGACACAATGGGAACAGGGTGAACTCTGCCTCCAGCAAGGTCATTTCCCATGATCATATCAATCCCAGACACAGGCAAATCCTCTATTGACCCAACAATCACCCTTCCAGACACCAAATCACTGGTCAATGTAACCTCCACCAATGGAGCAGATACACAGCCAGATAATCCTCTTAGAAGGACATTCCTTCCTAAATTTTCATAATCACCCACCAATTTACTCAGTACGAGTGACTGTGATGCCCCAGTGTCTCTTAACAGCTTGATAGGGACAGTTTTCCCCCCCAGAATTAATTTTCCATCCAATATAAAGTTATCAAAAGTGCCTTGCTTGCTCTCACTACATTCAGTTTCATAATGTTTCTTTACATCAATACAATTATCTTCCAAAGAAGAAATGAAAGAGACGGCCTTAAAGTCTCTCAAATACCGACTCTGACTATCTTTTACTTCTTTACTTTTTTTAAAGCAGTCTCTCTCCAAATGCCCTAATTTACCACAATAGTAACAAGCCTTGGGTTTATCTCTCACCTGCTTGACCATTATGGGTTCCCCCTGCTTCTGTGGCCCTGTACTCCGGTGCTGTGTGGTGCCTTGCTGTGGGTACACTACATTTCTACGAGGTGGTGGTACATTATAATCATATGTTTTATTCTTCACATTATCCCAAGAAACATTTCCCATTTTCCGTGAAATCACATACTCATCGGCTATGATGGCAGCTCTCGCTCCATTCTCTATCCCCCTCTCCAAAATATGGAGATATATATCCCTATTTATAGTTCTACAAAAGTCCTCTAGCAACAATAACTCATAAAGTTTCTCAAAATCCCCATTTACTTGTTTGGAGTGTAACCATCGTTTAAAAGCCTTGTCTTTCTCATGTAAAAAATCCACATGAGACACACCAGTATTCTTAAAGTTGTTCCTAAAACGTAGACGATATGCCTCTGGTACCAACTCGTAAGCATGCAATATGGCAGCTTTCACTTTCTCATAATCATTACATTCATTTACCTCTAAAGCCGTATAAGCGCTCATGGCTTTTCCTTTCAACACACCTTGTAACAATATAGCCCATTTATCCTTCGGCCACCTCATATTGAATGCTATCTTCTCAAATGACATAAAATATTCAGTTGGATCATTTTCATTGTACTCCGGCACCATTTTCATATGCTTCGTTACATCAAAACCTGTGTGAAGCACATCACTTTCCCTTCTCTCTCCACATTCCAGCCTCTGCTGTTCAAGCTGTGCATTTATTCTAGCCATTTCCACTTGTGCCTGTATCCTAGCTAACTCAACCTGTTGATCCGTTACACTAGAACTTAATATTTCCCTCATACTCGGCAATCCCATTGTCACAGGTTCTACCTCCCTTTGTTCTTCCACCTCATCCTCAGCACCAGCTGCCATGTCCCATCCTTGTGCACCCTGTACACTCCTATCTGACCTCACCTGCATCTCATTCCACACCTTTTCCACCAAGTGTGCCTTAAGAATATCAGAAACCTCCAGTACCCCTAATCCTCTTGCTACCAACTGTAGTTCATGTTTTGTCAATACATCAATCTCCTCAAATGAAGGATTCGAACGTAAAAATGATTCAACATCATCTTGACATATTAACACAGGCATATTTATTAATATTACTCCTATCACATACCAAAAATATTTTGTTAAGAGAACAGATAACCTTGAATGACGTTTATCATGCAACTATCAAATTTAAGGAAAACTAAATATTCACCCCAGGTAAACAAGGATCCTGGCGAGGTCGCCAAATTCTTGTCACGGTCTTAGTTATAAGACCCGATGCACCCAAGAGAAAAAATGCACCGTTTCTCTCCCAAATACTCTATGTTGACACTACGGGGGTATACTTGAAACATTTAGAAAATAACCTTAATTTAATTCACATATACTATGCGTTTCACTCAAGTACATTGACCACATTTAACTTGACAATATATTAACAACATTAACTTGACACAATACATAATAACATTAACTTAACACAATACATAATACAATATATTAACACATTATTCTGTTCTCCCAACTTAAGCAATTCAAAAATAATAACTTAAATACTAAACCTTAAATATTAAACCTTAATACTACTTACAACTAAGTCACCAACCCCGTCACCACCACAATACACCACCAATCCACCTGGAGCACCAGAAGCAGAGGGAATGTCTGAAAACCCGACTTCCTGCCTTATATACCCTGTTGAAGGCATGACGTATGTGCATCTGAGATGCCTGACCCAATGAAACAACCCCCTCAACGCGGGAAACCTCTTGACCAATACCACTGCTAAACGTATGCACACACACTCTGCCATTGGTTGTCTTTCCTCGCTCGTTCCCTTCCAAAGATGGTAGTTAAGGATAATTCCCTTAACAGGTAGTTAAGGCTGGTTCAGGCCACTCGTCACAGATATATATATATAATGCTTTTGTGAATATTGGAGGCTACTATTTCCTCCATAATCTATACACTACCAAGAACCACACACAACCTTACTACCCTATTTATATAAACATAAGGACTGTCTCTTTTCTTTTTCACACAACTCTCTTTATTTAACTTTGGTTTTATTTGTCTCTCACAGTCTCAAATTTATCTCAAACCTTATCTCAATCTTGTGTTGCAATTACCCTTCTCTCTCTCTCTCTCTCTCTCTCTCTCTCTCTCTCTCTCTCTCTCTCTCTCTCTCTCTCTCTCTCTCTCTCTCTCTCTCTCTCTCTCTCTCTCTCTCTCTCTCTCTCTCTCTCTCTCTCTCTCTCTCTCTCTCTCTTTCTTTCTCTTTCTCTCTCCGACATTACACACTATAGGTATCCTTTTCCTATGTCTCTCTCTCTTTCTCTCTCTCTCTCTCTCTCTCTCTCTCTCTCTCTCTCTCTCTCTGACAAGATTTTATTTGCTATAATGACGTCAATGGAAAAATTACCAAAGAATTGTGACCTCTCAAGATTGACCTCACACCTTTTACTTGACCTGTGCCTTTCTTTACTTGACCTTTATTACTTTGACTCGCCTTGGTTCATCCGTGACCTTTGTATGTACACCAGTGACCTCACTTTGTACTCCCGTGACCCCTCTTTGTATATTTATGACCTATTTTTATTTACTTTTAAGAGAGTGAGAGAGATAGAGTGTGTGTGTGAGAGGGCTTGGTAATAGACAGTGAGAGAGAGAAAGAGAATGTGTGAGAGGGCGTGGTGATAGGCAGTGTGTGTGTGTGAGAGAGAGAGAGAGAGAGCGAGAGCTGCCTGAGGTTTCATCAATACTAATAAATCTTGTACCACCCACACAGCCCACAACACAACACAACACAACACTACAACTGTACACAACACAGCAACTGTACACAACACAACACAAAACAACACTACAACTGTACACAACACAACACAACACAACACTACAACTGTACACAACACAGCAACTGTACACAACACAACACAAAACAACACTACAACTGTACACAACACAACACAACACAAAACAACACTACAACTGTACACAACACAACACAACACAACACTACAAAACACAACACAGTAACTGTACACAACACAACACAACACAACACTACAACTGTACACAACACAACACAACACAACACTACAACTGTACACAACACAACACAACACAACACAACACAACACTACAACTGTACACAACACAACACAACACAACACTACAACTGTACACAACACAACACAACACAACACAACACTATATCATAATAATAATAATAATAATAATAATAATAATAATAATAATAATAATAATAATAATAATAATAATAATAATAATAATAATAATAATAATCAGTATTATCATTATAATTATTATAATTATTATTATTATTATTATTATTATTATTATTATTATTATTATTATTATTATTATTATCACCTTCAACACCGACGTCACATTACATTACTTAATCAAAGGGTTTATAGGCTATAGTACAGTGTTCGTAAATCTGGAGTAGTTAACTGATTCCTCCAAACTATTCCAAGTCCTTTCCTCCTGACCCTCTTTTTATATATATATATCTTTCCCTCGATCCTCCTTTACATATGTGTGTGTGTGTGTGTGTGTGTGAGTGTGTGTGTGTGTGTGTAATTGAATCTTCAAGACACCGGATGAGAAAATGAACAGCATCACGAAACAAGAATCCTACACATACTTTACTCGACTTGACTTGACTTCCTTCCCTTCCGAGCAACTCACAGGAGGAATTAATAGCTGGTGCCGGGGAGTTAAGTGGTCGTAACCTTGCCTTCCTTGGCGTGGGGGTCATTCCGGACTGAGGTCAACTTGCTACCCAGGTCACTTTCTTTTTTACTTTTTTTTTTTTTTTTTTTTTTTGAAGGGGAGGGAGTTGGGGGCAAGGAAGGGGGTCCAATTTAATGTGAATAAACCACCACTACCACTACCACCACCACCACCATTACCACCATCACCACCAATTCCAAAAAAACACCAAAAAATGTCATCTATCAAATCGTTCGGCTGACAAAGAGGATTATTCGGTCATTTTTCCCAGTTTTATTTTTCGACTCAACTCGTGATTACAGATCAAAACAATAGTGGTGGTGTGTGTGTGTGTGTGTGTGTGTGTGTGTGTGTGTGTGTGTGTGTGTGTGTGTGTGTGTGTGTGTGTGTGTGAAGGACTCATGGACCTGACATGACATTTTACCTAATTATTATTTTCTAACCGGTTTGTTTATTTATACATACATACATACTGTACACTTCTCAATGTGGCTTCATTAGGGACCCTGTTGTTGTGATCATGTGTGTGAATTGGAGGCTTCAAATTCCTCCTAACTATGCCACGAAACAAGCTCCTTCCATCCAAGGTAAAAAGAAAGAGAGGTAAAGTCATGGTCTAATGTACAGTCGGCGGCAGAAGTCGTGTCGCCTCACCTGCTTCACCGAGACAAGCAGTGTTCATGGACTCGAGAAATACACACGTTTTCTACACCTAATAATCTCGAGTCTACGAACATCGCGTGCCTCGGTGAAGCAAGTGAGGCGACAGTACTTTTGCCGCCGACTGTACAGTACTGCAACCTGGTGAATAAAAGCGAGCTATTTGAGTTAATTATGAACCAAAAATGCACACACCAACAGCTATAGTTTCGGATCATTTTTCGAAGCGATCTCATTGGGAGGTGTTGCAATACATTAGACCATGACTTTACCCTCACCCTTAGTAACCCCCACACGCAGATCCTGTTATGTCAGTGATAATATAAAAAAACAAAACGGAGCTCAGTACACTAGTGGTTCACGTGAGTTTGAGACTTGAGTCAACACCACCGAGATATCTCAGTGGTGTTGACTGAGCTTCCCATCAACCCTGAACTACAGTCTAGATTATCTGTGACGTCATGCGCAGAGTAGACACATTTTCGCTTCACTCCCCTTCAATGTGAAACTACCTTACTTTTCCTTTTACCTTGCTTCCATCCAAAAAATTGATGGACTGATTTACCTCCAATTGTTTTACTACATCACAGGGTCCTTTAAGAAATATCGTACAAAGAAAACCAGTCCACATCTGTAAACATAATCATTTTTACTTACTGTTATTAGACGCCTCTTAACTTCCTCTGCATGCTCTCTCTCTTTCTTTCTCTCTCGCTCTCTCTCTCTCGTTGACTCACCTGGAAAGATAAGATACAAAGTGTTAGGTAAAGGGTTGTACCACGAATTATTGTGTTCAACTGTACATATTGTAGGTCTGGCTCGGTGGTGGAGAGGAGGGGAAGGAGATGGTTAGTGATGGGACGTGTGTGTGTGTGTGTGTGTGTGTGTGTGTGTGTGTGTGTGTGTGTGTGTGTGTGTGTAAATAAGTAAGTAAGTAAGTAAGTAAGTAATGTTTATTGCTTATATTGGAAAATACAATAAATTGTACATAAGAATAATCATATTTAAGCCAATACAGTCTGCCGAGCAGGAGCTCCATGGCAGGCATATAAAATAATTTTATAAAATTCATCCTGACCTAGTGCAAAGTTTCAATATAATCATACAGTTGTATCAAAGGAAATCTAACTACAAAAAACAAATAGTAAGAACTGAAATTCAACTACAAACCAAACAAATAGTAAGAACTGAAATTCAACTACAAACAAAGCAAATAGCAAGAACCGAAATCAAGCTGTAAAAAATAAAAAAATAAAACAAAGTCAAACAGAAAAACCGTGAGCAAATAGTACTTACAAAAGCATACAATAAAACAGAATTAAAACAGTAAAAAACAAAATTAATCAGTAGACCAAACCAAAGAAAACCGTAAACCAAAATCAAATTGACATTTAATGAACAGTAAAACTCCCAGCAAAGTAAAAAATATATATATTTATGAAAAAGACAACAGTATATAAAATCAGACTGAAAATGGAATGACATAGTAAAACCTTCAGCAAATTTAGAAAACTGTAAAAAATAGAAACACAGTAAAATTATAATGAAACAATAAAAATCTCTGTAAAGTTAGAAAACTGTAAAAAAAAAATAAAGCAAATAATAAATTTAATCAAACTGAAGTTAAAATGAAACAGTGAAAATAAAATAGTTACAAGACAGTAAAAAATAAAAGCAAACAATAAATCCAGTCAAACTGAAATTAAATGAAACGGTAAAACTAAATTAAAGTTACAATACAGTAATACAAAAGCAAACAAAAGTTTAATCAAACTGAAATTAAGCAAAACAGTAAAACTAAAGTAAAATTACAAAAGAGTAAAAAATAAAAGCAAACAATACGGTTAAGCAACCTTTATGTCATATTCTGTTGGTTATATAAATATTGTTTTATTTCTTTTTTGTATTTTGTTATATTTGTGGATTTGAGAAGCAATTTCATATCTCCAGGTAACGAGTTAAACAATTTAGGGCCAAAATTAATTGTGTGTGTGTGTGTGTGTGTGTGTGAAAAGGAGAGAGAGAGAGAGAGAGAGAGAGAGAGAGAGAGAGAGAGAGAGAGAGAGAGAGAGAGAGAGAGAGAGATACATATCAGAGCCTAGTCCTCAGTTGTTAGGTCGATAGTTCAATATTCTTACGTGTAGCGACGACCTTAGCTGGCCTGGATAACCCTTGACTCACTCACTCACTCACTCACTCACTCATACACTAACTCACACTCTCATTCATTAACTCATACTCTCATTCACACTCTCACTCACACACTCATTCACTCACTCACTCACTCACTCACTCACTCACTCACTCACTCATTCACCCACTCATTCACTCACTCACTCATACTCTCATTCACTAACTTACACTCTCATTCATTAACTCATACTCTCATTCACTCACTCACTCACTCATTCACACTCTCACTCACACACTCATTCACTCACTCACTCATTCACCCACTCACTCATTCACTAACTCACACTCTCATTCATTAACTCATACTCTCATTCACTCACTCACTCACTCACTCACTCACTCATTCACCCACTCACACTTTCACTCACTCACTCACTCACTCACACTCTCATTCACTCACTCACACTCTCGTTCACCTGCTTTTACTCACTCATTTACTCACTCACACTCATAAACAAAAGAAAGGAATGAAGGAAGGATATAATGAAAAAAAATGAATGAAAAATGGAAGGAAATAATGAAGAAAGGAATGAAGGAAGGAAATATACAAAAGGAGGAATGAAGGAAGGAAGGAAGGAGGAAGGAATGAAGGAAGGAAATATACAAAAGGAAAGAAGGAAGGAATGAAGAAAGGAATGAAGGAAAAAAAAAGTTAAAACTGTGAAAACCGTCCAGCCACTTTAGGTGTGAAAGAGGAAGAATGAGAGACAAGGCCTGGACCAGGGAAAAAACGAGAGAGAGAGAGAGAGAGAGAGAGAGAGAGAGAGAGAGAGAGAGAGAGAGAGAGAGAGAGAGGGGGGGGGGGGGAGGTAGGTAGGTAGGTAGGTAGGTAGGGAGGGAGGGAGTGAGTGAGGGAGGAAGGGAGGGAAAGAAATTAAAAACTGAGGGGAGAAAGAGAAGGGAGAATTAAGAGAGAGAGAGAGTTACATAGAGTTACATAGAATCGCAGACCACAACAGACCTTACGGTCCACACGGGGTGATCTGATTAGAAGGTTACTGGTGGAGAATGAATTTCTCCCCAGTCATAGTCGTAGATAAGGATAGCAAAGTAGAAGAGAGAGAGAGAGAGAGAGAGAGAGAGAGAGAGAGAGAGAGAGAGTAGGAAACAAACTCATTCATCATGATTTATCCCAAAGACTGAAGCTGGGAAGTTTGTTGGAGAAGCCGTGAAGGCCAGCCAGGCGTGGAGGTAAGATGGAGGGAAAGGGGAGGGAAGGAGGGATTTGGGAGGGAAGGAGGGAAATTGGAGGGATGAAGAGAAGTAGAGGGAAGGAGGGAAAGTAGAAGGAATGAAGGAAATGGAAGGGAAGGAGGGATTTGGGAGGGAAGGAAGGGATTTTGGAGTGAAGGAAGGAAATGGGAGGGAAGGAGGAAAAGTAGAAGGAAGGAGAGTAAATAGAGGGAAGGTGGAGGAAGCAAGAACACAGCAAGAACGTGTGAGGAATGAAGGAAGGAAGAGAAGCAAAGAGGAAGGAAGGAAGGAAAGAGGGTGAGGCAGAAGACGAAGAAGGATGCATGAGAGTAATGGATGAGGGAACAAGGGAGAGTGAGAGGAAGGAGAGAATGAAAGTGAGAGGCAAGAGAGAGGGGAATTGAGAGAGGCAGAAAAGAGGGAAAGTGAGAGGCAGAAAAGAGGGGAAGTGAGAGGCAGAAAAGAGGGGAAGTGAGAGGCAGAAAAGAGGGGAATTGTGAGGCAGAAAAGAGGGGAATTGTGAGAGGCAGAAAAGAGGGGAATTGTGAGGCAGAAAAGAGGGGAAGTGAGAGGCAGGGAAGAGTGAAAGTTAGAGGCAGAATAGAGGGGAATTGTGAGGCAGAAAAGAGGGGAATTGTGAGGCAGGAGAGAGGGGAAGTGAGAGGCAGAAAAGAGGGGAATTGTGAGGTAGAAAAGAGGGGAATTGTGAGGCAGGAGAGAGGGAAACTGTGAGAGGGGAAGGAGTGAAGTATGAAAGTAATGAGAGAGGGGAAGGGTGGAGGGAAGAGAGAGGGGAGAGAGAAAGAGGAAGAGGAAGAGTAAAAGAGGGGAGTGAAAAGGTTTGGAATGAAAGAGATAAAGGGAAGAAGGGAAAAATTGAGGGAGAGAAAGAGTGGAAAAGAAATGGAAGATAGGTAAAGGGAGAGTGAGAGTGAGAGTGAGAGTGAGAGTGAGAGTGAGAGTGAGAGAGAGAGAGAGAGAAGGCAAAAGTGGAGGAGATGAGGAAAAATAGAGTGGAGGAAAGGAGATAAAAATAATAGGTAAAGTGGAGGAAAGGAGGAAAAATAGAGTGGAGGGAACAAAAGGAGGTAAAGTGGAGGTAAAGCGGAGGAAAGGAGGTAAGGAGAGAAAAAGAGAGGGGAAAATTGGAGGAAAGGAGAGAACAGGTGAAGTAAAGTGGAGCAAAGGAGAGAAGAAAGAGCTGTGGAGGAAAGGAGAGAAAAAAAAGGAGGGAAAGTGGAGGAAAGGAGGAAAGGAGGAAAGAGGAACAGGAAGAGGTAAAATGGAGGAAAGGAGGAAAGGGAGGAAAGGAAAGAAGAAAGAGCTGTGGAGTAAAGGAGAGAAAAAGAGAAAGGAAAAGTGGAGGAAAGGAGGAAAGAGGAAGAGGAAGAGGTACAGTGGAGGAAAGGAGGAAAGGAGGAAGAGGAAGAGCTGTGGAGTAAAGGAGAGAAAATGAGAGGCAAGGTGGAGGAAAGGAGGAAAGGAGGAAGAGAAAAAGGAAGGTGTCTGGTTGATGGTAGTGAAGGCAGCGACCAAGAGGCGATAAAGCCATGAGTCTCAGGAAGGAAGGAAAAACATGAGGAAAGGAAGAGGAAAACAAGGACAACCACTACAGAAACAAGAGGAAAAACATTATATCTGGAGAGAGAGAGAGAGAGAGAGAGAGAGAGAGAGAGAGAGAGAGAGAGAGAGAGAGAGAATGGAATGAGAAACTAAGGGGAAATGGATGGAAATTGTTGAAGAGAGAGAGAGAGAGAGAGAGAGAGAGAGAGATCCATGTGGAGGTACGCAGAGGGGAGGAGTGTATATTTGAGGAGTTGTCTCAGGAAGGGGAAGGGGAAGATGAGAGAGAGAGAGAGAGAGAGAGAGAGAGAGAGGAGAGAGAGAGAGAAAGTGGCTGGAAACTGAACCTTCTACATCCTTACTTACTCACTTATTTACTTACTTACTTACTTACTTACTTACTCTATCGATATCCCCCAGAGTGAGAGAGAGAGAGAGAGAGAGAGAGAGAAAGAGAGAGAGATAGAGAGAGAGAGAGTTACAAGGAGTTACAAGGACAAGTAGCACCTCAAAAGGTCTTACGACCCATACCAAGGAGGTACCGTAGGTGTAGTAGTAGTTGCTAACTAATAGTGAGAGAAAAGTAATAGTAAAGAGAAGGCTCTCCCCACCCACCTCTCCCACCGCATTGCGGGTATGGAAATGGAAATGTACCTAACCCGGGGGAAAAAAGGCCGGACTAGGAAATTTTTGTACAGGAAAGGAGGAAACAATCCCTATAACTCTACCACGCTTGGCAGAACTTTGTCTAACTGTTTCTTGAACTGTTTCTATTGAGGAACTATCAACTACCTCTGCTGGTAGGCTGATTCCAGACATTGCAGATTTTATATGTGAAGAAATTACCTAACGTATTATGGCGGAAGCGTTTCAAGTCTAGTTTCCATCCATGGTTTCTAGTTGCATTAGTGTTTAAGCTAAACAGGCACTGATAATCAATGTTTTCATATCCACGAAGGATTTTGAAAACTTCAATTAGTTGACCTCTCAAGCGTCTGGTCTCTAATGAGAAGAGACCTAGTGCCTGCAGCCTTCTCTGGTAGCCCATGTGTCTAATTGATGGATCAGTTTGGTGGCCCTAGCCTGGATTCTCTCAAGCCTCGCAATGTCTTTCTTGAGAGTCGGCGACCAGAAACTGCACAGCATATTCCAGATGTGGCCGAACCAAAGAATTGTACAGAGGTGAGGACTATCTCTTTATTTCTAAATCTATATCTATATATATGTGTGTGTGTGTGTGTGTGTGTGTGTGTGTGTGTGTGTGTGTGTGTGTGAACCGTATAAGGGGAAGGGGTAAAGGAAGGAGAGTGAAAGGAAAAGAGGTAAGGAAAGAAGGGACAGAGGGAGGGTAAAGGGAGAGGGAGAGGGAAGAGAGTAAAGAGAGAGGGGGGGAGAGAGGGAATGGATAAGGGGAAGAAGGGACAGAGGGAAGGGAGGTAAAGGGAGAAGGAGAGGGAAGGGAGAGGGGGACAGAGGGAGAGGGAGTAAAGGGAGAGGGAGAGAGGGGAGAGGGAAGGGGGTAAAGGGAGAGTAAGGGGGGTAAAAGTCGATAAGTCAATAATCTTAGGAGCACTGGTCGCCTTTCCTCGGTATGCAAGGAGGAGGAGAAAGGGGGAGGGAGGGGGGAGGAAAAGAGGAGGAGGAGGGGATGAGTGGGAGGAAAGAGGAGGGGGAAGAAGGGGAAACTAGGTTGGTGGAAAGGGGGGGAAAGGAGGGAGGGAGAAGGAAGGAAGGAGGAAGAGGAGACGGGAGGTAGTAGTAGTAGTAGTAGTAGTAGTAGTAGAAGTGGAAATGGTAGTAGTAGTAGTAATAGTAGTAGCAGCAGTAGTAGTAGTAGTGGTGGTAGGTAATAGTAATAGTAATAGTAGTAGTAGTAGTAGTGGTAATGGTAATGGTAATAGTATTAGTAGTAGTAGTGGTAGTAGTAGTGGTGGTAATAGTAGTAGTAGTAATAGTAGTAGTAGTAATAGTAGTAGTAGTAATAATAGTAGTAGTAATAGTAGTAGTAGTAATAGTAGTAGTAGTAATGATGGTAGTATATCATTTCTCTGTAGCATACATCTTCTTCAACCAGACCTGACATTTAACATAGATCACTCTCCCTCCCTCCCTCACTCACTCCCTCACTCCCTCCCTCACTCACTCCCTCCCTCACTCACTCACTCACTCCCTCACTCACCTCTCATCTATCATCACTATTCCCCTCTCACCCCTCACTGACTACACTCCCAAACACCCCACTACTCTCACCCCTTACTGATCTATACACACACTCTCACTCTCTCTCACTCTCTCTCACTCTCACTCTCTCTCTCTCTCTCTCTCTCTCTCTCTCAGGCTACCACACCCACAATTCTGAGACACGGTTTGTTTTATTTTGTTTTCTTTTGTTTACATCCTTTACGTCTATAATAAGAAGGTATAATATAAGCACATTGTTGTTGTTGTTGTTGTCGTTGTTGTTGTAGTTGTTGTTGTTTGTGGTGGTAAATCTGGATCAACACACACATACATACATACATACATACATGCATACATACATACATACATTCCTTCAGGCAACAGAATATACAAACACCATTCATTATCTTTCGTCCCCCACTTGTCCTGTTTCCTGCCTGGCATACTGTATACTTTGGAGGAATCAGGGCACTCTCCAACACACAGCGAGCGAAGTCATGTGGCGCCCGAAGAGGAAAAAAGAAAAAAGAGGGTTGAAGAAAAAAGTTGAAGTCTTTTTATTATTCTCCTTGGAAACGCGGTCCAAATGTGGTGGAAAAAAGACGACAAATTCTGTATTGATGTGTGGAGGAGGTGGAGGAGGAGGAGGAGATAAAATGCGTTTCCTCTTTCCGACCACAAATCTTTTCTCTTATCCACTTCTTTCTCGCTTTTCTCGCTTTTATCTTTCATTGATTTTATGCTCCTCGGTTTTCTCTTATCACTGCTGTTTCCTCTCTCTCTCTCTCTCTCCTCCTTCTCCTTCCCCTTCTCCTTCTCATTGTTCTTCTTCTTCTCCTTCTTCTTCTTCTCCTTTTCCTTTTCCTTCTCATTGTTCTTGTTCTCCTTCTCCTTCTCCTTCTCCTTCTCATTGTTCTTCTTCTTCTCCTTCTCTCTCTCTCTCTCTCTCTCTCTCTCTCTCTCTCTCTCTCTCTCTCTCTCTCTCTCTCACTTTTAACCTGTGTTGGTTCAAATATTTACATAAACGAACTCTTCCTGCCTGCCTGCCTACCTACCTTCCTTCCTTTCCCTCCAATTCTAGCCTTCCCTCTTTTTCTCTGGCATTCCTCATCCTCTTCTTCTTCCTCCTCCTCCTCCTCCTCCTCCTCCTCCTCCTCCTCCTCCTCCTCCTCCTCCTCCTCCTCCTCTTCATCTTCTTCACCTTTTCCTCCTCCTACTTTTTCCTCTATCTAAATGTTTTAGAGCTTATATTTTGGTCACTATCTTAATAATAATAACAATAACAATAATAATAATAATAATAATAATAATAATAATAATAATAATAATAATAATAATAATAATAATAATAATAATAATAATAATAATAATAATAATAATAATAATAATAATAATAATAATAATAATAATAATAATAATAATAATAATAATAATAATAATAATAATAATAATAATAATAATAATAATAATAATAATAATAATAATAATAATAATAAAATAATAATAATAATAATAATAATAATAATAATAATAATAATAATAATAATAATAATAATAATAATAATAATAATAATAATAATAATAATAATAATAATAAAATAATAATAATAATAATAATAATAATAATAATAATAATAATAATAAAAAAAAAAAAAAATAATAATAATAATAATAATAATAATAATCAACAAATGTAAACATATGCTGGTAGAAATCAGCCTAAGGTGGAAGTGGAGTGGAAGGGAAGGTATAGAAAGAAGAGGTGGAAAAGACGAATAGAAGTAGTGAACGATATATTGGTCTAGGAAGAGGTGGAGTAAAAGAAGAAGTGACAGAGGTGTAGATAGAGGTAGGTTATTGACGTCTGAAAGAGGTGAAGTAAAAGAAAAAGTGACAAAGTTGTAGATAGAGGTAAAGTAGTGACGTCTGGAGTACTGTAGGTGGAGTAGGTGGAGTGGGAGTGAGTGAGGAGTGGAGTGGAGTGGAGTGTGGAATGAGGGGGACCAACTTGCCCTACTCCACCACGAGAACTCCTCCAATATTCAGGGGGCCCAGGCTGGCTGGCTGGCTGACTGACTGGCTGACTGGCTGGCTGGCTGGCTGGCTGACTGGCTGGCTGGTTGGCTGACTGGCTGGCTTGTTGGCTGGCTGGCTGGCTGGCTGACTGGCTGGTTGGCTGGCTGGCTGGTTGGCTGGCTGACTGGCTGACTGACTTGTTGGCTAAGTGGTTGGTTGGCTGGCTTGCTGACTGTGTAACTGGTTGACTGGCTGAGTAACTGGTTGGCTGAGTGACTGGTTGGTTGGCTCGGGTCCTTCCATCGATTTACAACTTGGTTTTCATTTGGTGAGGAATAGAACAGTGTGTCTTGGACCACAAGCCACACTTACGGGGATGGATTTATTTGATTGATGGATTGGCTTGGCAACATGGAGGTCCTATAGCGCCAGAAAAAAGGTGATAGAGAGGTGTGACAACAAGCAGGAAGGAAATAAAAATAAAAGAGGGACAGTTGAAGAACTGAAAGATGGGAATCATTTAGTCTGGTCTCTTACTGGCGACCTTCCTAGCATGGGAAACCCTCTCTCACAAACTACCCACACATACATGCATACATATACAGTAGAATAACATAGGCCTAATAAAAGCAAACCCCTCATTCATACCAAAACACTATAGGCCTAACCTAACCTAACCTAACCTAACCTAATCTAGCCTAGGTGTACCCAAATATAACACACACACACACACATACACACACAACACATATATACACACAACATTCAGTAGGTCTACCCAAATATAACACACACACACACACATACACACACACACACACACACAGGCAGTAAGGGTCCCTCTGGCCTGTTTGTAATATGATGCCCGTGGCCTTGGACGTGTTGAGGGAGGGAGGGAGGAATGAGGGGGAGAAGGAGAAGTAGGGAGGGAGGAATGAGGGGAGAGGAAGAGGTAGGGAGGGAGGAATGAGGAGGAGAGAAGAAGTAGGGAGGGAGGGATGAGGGGGAGAGAAAGAGGTAGGAAGGAGGTTAGCAGTTAAATTAAAATAGCAAGAGTAGAGAAAGGGAGAGAGAAAGGGAGAGAAAGGGAGAGAGAAAGGGTGAGAAAGGAAGAGAGAAAGAGAGAAAAAGGAAGAGAGAAAGGAAGAGAGAAAGGAAGAAAGAAAGGGAGAGAAAAAGGAAGAGAGAAAGGAAGAGTGATGATGATGATGGTAGAAAGAAACAGCAGCAGAAAAGAATAAGAATAAGAATAAGAGTTGAGGTTAGTAAGGATGACGGAAAAAAAAAACTGTGGAAAAAAGAGAGATATGAATTGGGGAAACGACGATGATGATGTAAGTAAGTAAGTAAGTATAGTAAATAAATAAGTAAGTAAGTAAGGTGGGATAGGGAGATGGGATAGGGAGATGGGATAGGTTAGCAACAGAGTATAGAGGACTGACTAGAGGGTATTATATTAGAGGAGTTGACTATTTGGTTACAGGAACTAGGGAGGAATGTCAAGGGAAAGTAGTGCTTATAGTGTAGAGAAGGAAGGATATAATTGTATAGTACTTGCATGGGGTAGAGAGAGAGAGAGAGAGAGAGAGAGAGAGAGAGAGAGAGAGAGAGAGAGAGAGAGAGAGAGAGAGAGAGAGAGAGAGAGTGTGTGTGTGTGTAGAAACTATGAGACGAAAGCACAAGCAGAAGAGGAGAGATGAGAAGAGAGAAGTGAGAGCAGTCAGGAATGCCAAGGAAAGAGGAGGATGGGAGGAAGGGAGTGAGTGAGAGGAGGATGCAAGGCGAGGGAGGGAGAGAGAGAGAGAGGGGAAGGAAGGGGAGGGAGGGAGAGTGAGGGGAAGTAAGGCGAGGGAGAGAGAGAAGGGAAGGAAGGCGAGGGAGAGAGAGAGAGGGGTAGGAAGGGGAGTAAGGAACAGACCTGAGCACCCCATAAATAAACAAACACACAACAACCTTCACCATAACCCACCTCTTTACACTTCACATAATATTTTTCACACACTCACTATATTTCACCATAACTCACATTTTTCACTCACTATATCTCACCATACCAACATTCACCATAACCCACCTCTTTACACTTCACATAATATTTTTCACACACTCACTATATCTCACTATACCAACATTCACCATAAGCATAATTTTATCTTATTCCGGTATTCACATTATTTTATTCACTATTTTTTATATATATATACATCTCGCCCTAACAATTTCTGCCAATTTTTGTATTTCGACTTTTGTTCATTCTTTTGCAACCAGTAACTATTTTATTATTATTAATCTTTTCTCCCTAATTTTGTGTCCTTATTTATTCACATCACACACAAAAAAAAAAAAAAAAATAGAAAAATAAAAAAGGGTTACGTTAGCTAATTCAATTCAACAAAAGGTAAATAATGTTTGTTCTATTCACCACTTAGGCCTATACTTGTCTTTATGTTGGGTTCAAATATATTTACTACGGTACTATAAAACTACTCGCTGTTAGGAAGTCCGTCTGTCTGTCTGTCCATTCCATTATGATATTACTCTCCCTCTACCCTCCCCCCCCCCTAAAAAACAACAACAACAAGTAATTCCCGCTTTCCCATTTCAAAACATTTTTAACATGAACTCTGACAAGCTATTGACGGCCCATCTAGCCCTAAAAAAATTGCCGGAACAGCCACAACCACCACCACCACTCACACCCGTAGTTTTAAAACATTTATGGGCCCTTACTGGAGCTCTATGAATTCTCCAAACTACTCCAGGCAACAGATTCCCTATTCGAAACACTAAAGCGTTTTGTGGCCTGGATTATTTGGAGGGTTCATAGAGTTCCAGTAAGGCCCTCAATTTTTTTTAAACTACGGGTGTCAATGTGGGCAACTTTTTCAGTCTGACTCTCCCATACACACCTATACCAAATATACATCAATTTCAAGAGTACACTAAAAAAAAACTATAGTGATGACTTCCCTCTGTAGGTAGAGTTTTCACAGCATATTTTAGTGACGTGTATAAATAAATAAGGTATGGGTTATTTAGTGGGACAGAAGAGAAGCTACGGTACCAACATCACCACCACCACCACCAAGCTCCACCACTGTCTCATCTAGTGCCACACCCAATAATCTCGGGGCCTCACAAGAGTCACGGGCTACTGACACACTACAGTCCCGAGGTTGAGGTAAAGAAAAAATAAATAAATAAAATAACGATTAATAATGTAGCTAATCAATAATGTTTCATAGATTTGTTTTTTAACTAATACCTTAATTGTGCCTATTTTGCTCTTGGAATGTTAACTTTAAAGATTCCACAACACTACAATACACCCGTCTAAGATTAAAATAGTTCCTAGAATAACCTTTGCCAGTAGAACTTGGTGTTAAACCTTCTTTGTATCTCTACATTCTGAAAATGTTGATGTTAAAATCTGTCACAAGTTCTCATTTACTATAATACATTTGAGAACAAAACCATATACATATACATTTTTTAAACCTAATGAAAGAAATATATACATACATATATATATATATATATATATATATATATATATATATATATATATATATATAGTTACCGTACTGAAAGAAAAGAGGGGTAGGAAAGTTTTGTAGTTAACTGTACAGGGATGAAAGCTTCCCCGCAAATTTCCTCATTTAGTTTTATAGGCCTATTCTCTTTTGCCTCTTATAGGTGGCCAGCCTTCATTAAGAGGAGAAGGAGGGAGAGAGGAGGTGGAGGTGGAGGAGGGAAGGGTGAGGTGAGGTGAGGTGAGGTGAGGCGAGGAGCACCTGATTGGCTTCACCTGTATCACCTACACTCCTCTCTTACCATCATCACCTTCCCTCCCTCCCTCCCTCCCTCCTCTCCTCCTGTCTGTCTGTCTGTCTGTCTGTTCCCCCAACCCCAGTCTCAAACACACACACACATGAACCCCCCCCACACACACACACACGAACACACACACCCACACACAACTTTTCCCTGTGTTCTCGTCGTCTAGGCCTATAGGCTGTATGGTCCACTCCGACACCAATAATAATATCAGGTACAAAGTCTGACCCAAGTTATAACATCCAAGTTATAGTTTAAAAATAGATCAGCAGGATTTTAGAGGGGCTGACTGAAGGCTGATCTGGCTACACATACACACAGACAGACACACACACACACACTCACACACACACACACTGATCGATGAAGCGGTGGTGCGCGGTCGACTCCCAGAAACTACCTACCTACCTACCTACCTACCTTACCTACCAATGATAGAGACCTATACTGTAGCCACCACCAGTAGGCTACCGTACACACTACACATGTATAATTATATTGGTTAGCCACGTTTGAGTAAGTTAGGTTAGGTTAGGTTAGGTTAAGTTAGGTTAGGTTAGGATATGATGGTATGGCCCTGTGTGTATATATATATATATATAAGAAAAACAATACACACACAAGCAGAGGTGAATAAGAAAGCATATCATATAATTATATTTGACATTCTCTCTCTCTCTCTCTCTCTCTCTCTCTCTCTCTCTCTCTCTCTCTCTCTCTCTCTCTCTCTCTCTCTCTCTCTCTCTCTCTCTCTCTCTCTCTCTCTCTCTCTCTCTCTTTCTTAATTTTATGGTTTTGGTGAATGAATTGCATTTTTTTTATCTGTGAATTATGCACCAATATAATTCGGTGCAAAACCCAACACAGCCAACCCTTAGTAACTCAACTAGGCTAGGCTACGTAAAGGCTACTAATCTTTAACTTATAAACAATGGAATAATGTAATCTTCAACTTATAAACAATGGAATAATGTAATATTTAACTTATAAACAATGGAATAATGTAATCTTTAACTTATAAACAATGGAATAATGTAATCTTCAACTTATAAACAATGGAATAATGGATTGACAAACGTAACGTATAATTAAAGGAAATAGGTACCAGTAATGTTTCACCTGAATAAATAAATAAATAAATAAATAAATAAATAAAACTCAATAAAGGAGTTACATAATTATAGGTAATGAAGGTGAGTTTGTTCAATAGGTGAAGGGGGGCGGGGAGAGGAAAGACTAAATAATATTAAATCTATCTATCTATCTAGCCTATTATAAATCTCTTGGGGTTGAGTTGAGGTGACTGTGATGAGGTTCCAAGTCTGTCCACGAGAGGGCCACGAGACGCCCCCCCCCCCTCACCCCCCACCCCCAGTTCTGGAATACTGCCCATGCCACAGACAGTATTAAGGGGAGAGTATACTTTTGGTACATTGGAGTGCCTTGATTCCTCCAAAGTATGCCAGGAAACAGACCCAGATGAAGAAAAATAATGGTATCCTGTTACCTGGAATAATTTGGAGGAATCATAATCTCCAAAAAATGTCAAAACTATACCCTCCCCTTAAGGACCCTGTGATCGTGTATGTAAAATGTAGGCTTCTGATTCCACCTAACCATGCCACGAAACAAACTCTTTTCATATAGGTGTGTGTGTTTCGTGGCAATATTATTTTGAAGCACTCGTATAACTCCAATTTTCTGACTACATCACAGGGTCCTTAATCACACCAAGCAGGGACAATGACTGATCACGTCCTGGCACTCATTTATCTCTCTCTCTCTCTCGTTCTCTCCTCTATGGTACCAGGAAAAGGATGCCATCTAGGGGTTAATATTTCCTAAAGGCTCCTCCTCTTCCTTATCATCATTTGGTACACATTCCATAACCAGAGTCATAATAATAATAATAATAATAATAATAATAATAATAATAATAATAATAATAATAATAATAATAATAATAATAATAATAATAATAATAATAATAATAATAATAATAATAATAATAATAATAATAATCACTCCTGGACAGTTTAGGGTATCTATAATAATAATAATAATAATAATAATAATAATAATAATGATAATAATAATAATAATAATAATAATAATAATAATAATAATAATCACTCCTGGACAGTTTAGGGTATCTATAATAATAATAATAATAATAATAATAATAATAATAATAATAATAATAAGAAGAAGAAGAAGAAAGCCCTACGATTAGGAAATAATTAATGATGCTTGAATCCCATAACACAAGTACCAAGTTATTTTGTAGAAATGATTATTCTGATATGATTATTCTTTTATGAGTGTAGGTTATCTCACTTGTGGCACATTAGAACTCTGTGATTCCTCCAAAATATGCCAGAAAACAGGACCTGATGAATAAATAATAATGGTGGTCTGTTGTTGTTGCTGTTGTTGTTGTTGTTTACTTTTAGTGGAATACCAAGATCAAGGTAAATAAATAAATCAAGTACTATTGATATGTCGTGCTGAAGATATGAGGAAATTATCTCAATGTTCAAAGGTGTGTGTATATATATTTGTTATTGGTGCCAGTAGGGATGAATGCTTTATAATATTTGTAATCTTTAATGACCTTCTTACAATCAGCTAATGAAACTCTTCCTAGCTTGATGTGCCCTTTTTCTTTCATCATCATCCGTGAAAGATACAAACTTCTAAACATTAGTAGTATTAGGCTTCCACTTCCACAACTTCCACAAAGGCTGCGTGTCCATTCCTAAATCATCTAACCATAACCAACAACTGTCCCTATGTCCCCTCTCCAACTGTCCCCATGTCCCCTCTCCAACTGTCCCTATGTCCCCTCTCCAACTGTCCCTATGTCCCCTCTCCAACTGTCCCCATGTCCCCTCTCCAACTGTCCCCATGTCCCCTCTCCAACTGTCCCCATGTCCCCTCTCCAACTGGCACCATGTCCCCTCTCCAACTGTCCCCATGTCCCCTCTCCAACTGTCCCCATGTCCCCTCTCCAACTGGCCCCATGTCCCCTCTCCAACTGTCCCCATGTCCCCTCTCCAACTGTCCCCATGTCCCCTCTCCAACTGGCCCCATGTCCCCTCTCCATCTTTGTTTACATGATAATAATCCCATCATAGTATTCTGATACCCATGTTTACCAGATACACACAGCAGTTACAGGGAATACATTTATCTCGTAAGGTCCCCCTCCCCCCACACCATTTCCATATATTAGGCTATCGAACACACACACACACACACACACACACACACACACACACACACACACACACACACACACACACACACACGCCTGCCACTACTCTGACAGGACAGCCCCAGTTTGTAATTAATGAGGGTAGCAGTGAGGTGGGAAGTGAGCCAGCCAGTGAGCCAGCCAGTCAGCCAGCCAGGGAGGGTTGAAAGGAGGCAGTCGTTTTCTCTATATATCGGCTACCAATTCACTTTTAAACAAACATAATAAAAATAATAATAATAATAATAATAATAATAATATAAAGCACATATATATATTCTCTCTCTCTCTCTCTCACACACACAAACTAACTTTATTTTTGGTATTGTTATACGATCATAATATTTGCAATTGGGAAACAACTCTGGTGCAACTGAACATGATGGTTTGTAAAAAGTTCTATAGTTTTTCATCCTGCCTGTCACTTCTTGCGCAACGGAAATCATCCCATTGAAATCATCCCATTGTTTTGCAGATAATCAATGCACATTTCGTAAGACCTGTCACAATGAGGTATGAATATGTAAATTTGGAAATTATGCAAATTATGAATAAAACAAATAGTAGGATAATCGTTCAAGTGTACAGTACAGTATATATATGTATAATCCCATTGTAATAGTGCATGCAAATTATTGAGGAAAAAAGAATACGGTAGCCTATTAGGACCTATTTAACATGTAGCCTATTACAATAGTTGATGGAAGGGTGAAGTATAGGCTTAGGAGAACCAAGTGTGTACAGTCGTCAGCAGAAATTCGTCTCATTCAGCAGCTCAGGTGTGAGGTGGTAATCTGCTAATACACTATGATGAGACTTTGGACAAATGTGGATTAAAACCTAACCTAACCCAACCCAACCTAACTTAAATACATAATACTGAAGATCATTAGCCATTTATATCATTCCTACTTTTCAACTCTCATCTATAGTGTGTTAGCAGATTACCAGCAGACTCGATTTTCTGGTGGCGACTGTACAAGTATGGGATTAGGGATTAGAGATACACATAATAGTTGGCACACATGAATTACATACAGTTCAATACAGTAGGCCTATCAAGAGACAAGGATATATAGGTATAGATATATAGGTTTAGATATATATAGGTATAGTAAAGAATTATTAATGCATACTATACGTGGGGAGAATTTAAGTGCCAGTGTATATAGGGTATCTGTGTGAGGTATCAGGTTGGTTATATAAACACACCATGAGCTTTATAAACAAGTACATTTTCTCTGTCCATACCAGCCTACCAGCCTAGCCTAACCGCAGAGTCAGCAGCCAGACAGCCAGACAGCCAGACCCGGTATTTTATAACCTACTTGACTGTACCGGTTCTACAGGTTACTAATCATATTCTGGATCGATGTGAGGAGGCAGATTATCAGATTAGTGAAACAGGTGGAAATTGGTGGTGTAACATACCTGGTTCTCTGAGTTGAGAAGTTTGAGCTGGTCGTTGATGAGGGAGTACTTGGCACTCTCCTCCTTCCTTAGAGCTCGCTCTTTTTTGAGCTCAGGAGACCAGAATGTCTTGATGGAGTGCATCGATGACCCTAGTTTCTGGTTTGTGAGCTCTAATTCTTTTTTAAGATTTCCCAGTTCTTTCTGAAGGTCAGTATTGTGCATCTGAAGTTCAGAGAAATAGGTGTCTCGAGTGAGTCCACCCAAACCAGTGGGGCCATGGCGCCCACTAAGGTCAGGGTTAGGGCTGGCCCGTTGCCTGCCCATCGAGTGGTGGTCCCTGTACAGGTCATCCTCTAACATAGGTCCACGGTCCAATGACCGGTCACGACGGGCCATATGTCCACCCTGTACCCCGTGTAGGTCCATGGCTCCCCCTCGTTCCATACTGCGGTCTCTAGGGTCACGTATTGGCATAAACTCACGGTCGTGCACCTCACGGTCCAGAGAGTGGTAGTTACGACCTACGTTACTTCGACTTTGGCTGCGGCTACGGTGGTGGGTTCCTGGTGCTGATCCGCTGCGGCGGTCCGCTTCCATTGTGGCGTGGGGGTCCATGTATGGCCCGCCGTGGTCCAGTGCCAGGGTCGGGGAGGCAGCACGAGTGGCAGAGCGACTACGGCGTGCGGCTGCTGACGATTGAGGGCTGTGGGCGCGGTGGTGGCCGCCCTGGTCCAAGTAATAAGGATCGGAGTTCAGGTCGCGACGCTGGAGCCGGGGCGACCGGCTGCTGGGCACCCCGCCTCCCCCACCACCACCTCCACCATACACGTCACGAGACATGCCACCATAATCATCACTGCCATGCACAACACACTGCCATCACTGCTCACTACACTGTCACTGTCACCGCTCGCACTGGCCGAGGGGACACTACTGCAGCCACGATCAATGGTACACAATGTGGGTGAGGGGAGAACCCAACGATCTCCAGACATTCCTTTTATTTCAATTATAAACCACATATGCACAACCCTAACACATTTTTCATTGCAAAATAACAAAGTTACACATCACAATGGTGTGTTTGGTAACGTTAACACATCTCAAAAGACTGCCTAGCTTTGAAACAGGATAAATAAAACGGCAACCTGGTTTTCCCATCAGCGGGTGGAGTGGGCCGGCGCAGTGAGAGACTACCAGTTATTACCAACGATACAACAAGTTTTATTACTTATCATATACTATAAGTTTGGCCTTGTAAGTTGGAATGGCGATATGGTAGCAAGGAATACAATTGTTCACAAGCTCTGACAAGAAAAAATACCCAATAATTATAATTCAGATATCCTTTCATTCACGACTATAACCTAACCGTATCTTCCAAGGTGTAATATTTGCCAACAGTGGAGTTGTGAGGGGAGTGTGAGTGGAGTTTAGAGGAGCGGTCAGTAGATGTCAGGAGTGAAGCGACGGGGTAGTGTAGTTCCCATTGCCACCACCAGGCGTCACTACCGTCTACACCTGCCTGGCTGCCTCATACACGATAATTATCAATAGTCAATAGTTCAAAGATTATTGTCAAATTTTCTACAAATTATCGTACCGTCAAATAATAAACAAAGATGGGAGTGTCAGTGTAAGTATTATATTTACCTTTTGCTTACATTCAGACTTTATTTAGTATTCACATATTCATGTATATTCACTAATTGTTGAAAGATTATTGTCAAGTTCATTCAAAATTATCGTATTGTCAAATTGTAAACAAAAAACATGGGAGTGTCGGTGTAAGTTTTTGTTTACATTTTTATCTACATTTTATTTATATTCAGACCTACTTTAGTATTCATATAATGGGTATATTTACAGAAGTACTGGGTTCACTACATTGTATATTTTAGTATCATTACCCAATATTTTGGACCATTCTAACACTTCGGTATTTGTATAGAAACACTTCATTCACTATATTGTAATATTTTAGTATCATTAAGCACTATTTTGGACCATTCTAACACACTTTTCATCTATAGTGTTTCTCTCTAAGATGCCCCGTTTTCAAGATAACAGTATGTCCCGTTTTACAAACATAATTTGGAAATTAGTCTAACCTGACCTAACCTAACTTAAACCACAGTAGATTACCGGGACCTAACCTGGGCAAACTACCGGGACCTAACCTGGACAAACTACCGTGATATAACCAGTGTAAACTATCATAAAGTAACCAGGGCAAATTCCCGGGATCGATCCGAATGTGGTAACACTGCGCGGCCCTAGCCAAGAACACAATACTTCTGTAATAATACCACATAATGGTATTTATTCACTATTTGACATTATATAGTGTACGGTTGTGTACCATTCCGTTAACTAGTGGAATTTAATAATAATATTTGTAAACCATGCCGGGATCAGCACGCTACTTTGTGGCATTTCCCTATTTATTTATTTTTCCATATTTTTGGCATCCTATTTCTTATTTCTATTTTACTATATCTTATTTTTCCTTATTGATTGCTTTCCTATTACCAATTTCTTATTTTTCCTTATTGTGATGTTTTCCTATTTCTTATTTTTCCTTATTTTTATTTTAAGGAGTGGGTATTGTCAGGGTATTTTGGGATATTTTGATTCCTCCAAACTATTCCAAACAACGGGCCATCATTATTTTTGTTAAGGGAGAAGTTCAGTGTTGGTAAATCTGGAGCAATTGATTCCTCCAAACTAAATTCCAAGCAATGGGCCACCACTATATATTTTTGTTATATCCGCTCCTGTTTCTTGGCATACTTTGCAGGAATCAGGGTGTGGTTTTATCTCTGATTCCTTCAAACTATGCCATGAAACAGATCACTTATTAGTACTGTACTGTACCATTCGGGGGCGTCTGTTTCCTGGCATAGTTTGGAGGAATCGGAGACCTCACCTCCCTATTTACCAACAAGACGAAAACCTCCCCTTAATGATAACCATAATGAAAAGGAAACAAAATAAACGAGATAAAAATCCAAACAGGAACAATAAGTGCCCCTGTGAAGTGATACACGACCTTAACGTACAGTACCATGCCAAGCAATTTGTCTCGTCTTTGTCTTGTGGTCTAATGTTGATGTTTGCTCATGTTACCGTAAAGTGGTAGACAGATGTAACGTACAGTATGCCAAACAATTTCCTACACATCTTTATCTTGTGGTCTAATACTGATGACTTTTCTTATTACCGTAAAGTGGTACACGGATGTAACGTACAGTATGGCAAGCAATTTCCTTCATATCTTTTGTCTTGTGGTCTAATGTTGATGTTTGTTTTTGTTACCGTAAAGTGATACATGGATGTAACGTACAATATGGCAAACAATTTCCTTCATATCATTGTTTTGTGGTCTAACGTTGGTGTCTGTTCATGCTACCGTAATGTGAGGATAAATTTTAAAGAGATAGGTACTGTATGGTAGATGCTGATTTACTGGGGTACATTTTTTCCTTCACATGGAGGCTAGACGTAGTTATTTCTGAATTGTATTTTAGATATTGATGATTTTTCTGTCTTTCATTAGGAGGAAACACATATTTTAGTTTCTGGAAATAATTCTTTATGGTGACTTTCAAATACTGTACCTCTACTGGTATATATTGTATTTTTCGGATTTTATGACATAAATCGTTGGGGGAATACTAATTATAATATGTTAGTGTAGGGCTAATGAGGCTTACTGTATGGTCTGGATCTATGCTATCATGTAATTCAAAATATGTGAGGTTGCCTGCCAATCTACGAGTCTTAAATATGAGAGGTGAATTCAGAATTAGTGATACGGCCACCTGATTCAAAGACTAAAACGGTGATGCTGGCATATACTCCATGTGGGGGTCTGAAGAATTTAAAAAACAAATAATGTATGTCTATCATCCCACAGCAAAAAATAATTAGGGTGTGGTTTGCTTGCACAGTGTTAAATCAACTTACACGCGAAGGTGATGGGATACTGTACTGTATTTTGAGGATTTGCCATGTCGTTTTTGTTTATTATTTTATTGTTACTGTAAAATTGACAAATAACGAACACTCAAAATGTTAAGAAAAATGGAAAATCACTCAGTTGAATTGATTATGCTGCCAAAATTGATGGCATTAGTGCTATTTATGGAAAAGTCTCTATTGATGATACAGTATGTCCCTCCTCCATGTCAAAGACCTTTCACCTCAATTCAAGAAGCTCATCATATTGTGTTTTCTTATATTTTTTTTACTCTATTTATATACTACTTCTCTCTTAGACGTTATACAAGGCACCCAACTCATTATGTCCAAGTAACAAATCCTTATGAGCCCCTTCTGTAAAGACCATGTCATTATTTAAAGCTTTTAATGATGACTCACTCTTTTCACATCTCTTTGTATACACCATCTCTCTCCTTCTATGTCCCATCTCCACTGTTCTTTACCCATTCCCCCTTTCAAATTCTATCATTATCCCATTTTATCCATTCCCTTCCTTCCAAAGCCCATCTCGGTGCCAATCTTCAACTCATTTCCTGCCTTCTATACCTAATTCCTATTCCATTTTTCCCCTTTCCTCTCCTTTTTATATTCTATAGTATATATTTTTTCTCTCTCTCTTAGTAACACACACTCTTTCTCTCTCATAGTAAAATACACACCCACGCACCCACACACACTCTATATCTCACTCATAGTAATACACACTCTTTCTCTCATAGTAGAATATACACAAACACACACCCACACCCCTCTCCCTCTTTCTCTCTCTCTCATAGTAAAACACACTCACACTCATAGTAACACACACACACTTTCTCTCTCACAATAGAACACACACACACACACACTCTCATTATAGAACACACACACACACACACACACACACACACACACACACACACTCTCTCTCTCTCTCTCTCTCTCTCTCTCTGGAGCAATATGTAACTCCTCTGGCGCCGCCTTGCTGTCTCGTGCTCCAGTCAGTCTCTTACCCCCCCCCCTCTGGCACCAGTTACAGCTCTTTCTCCTCACCATGTAGATGCACCAGTTCTGACTCTTGTACAGTCATGGTCAATAGTCCTGTAACACCTTCCAATGACATGACTTCGAAAAATGATCCAAAACTATGGCTGTTGGTCATAAGATTGAATCAAATGTCTCGCTTTTATTCACCAGGTTGCAGGACTTTTGACAATGACTGTACAGTACTGATGATAATTATACTCTTGCCATGAAAAAAACAAACACCTAAACTATAAAGATCATATTATTATTACATTCTGACGGAAGCTGCTGCATGTAAACTCAACTCTTCTTATAATTATTACATCATTCATCTTGTATTCTTCAGCTGGTCTTTCTTTTGCTTAATTATTATTTCCACGAGTTCGTATTTCAGTTTCTCCCTTCCTCTGTTTTTTTTTTCTATAGCATGTAACGTTTCTGCCAAGATGTGGTAAATATTTATAAGGGTTTATGCTCTCCTTCGGACCCGAGCCACTTCCTATCCTCGACTCTTCCATGTAGCCTACTGTTTTTTTTTTCTTTTTTTTCCCATCTGTGTCATTCGTACTTTCTATCTCTCTTTCCTATCACTTTCTCCATCGTCTTATAAGTGTTTCCAGGTTTAATTATATCGGTCTACTCTTTTATATCTTCAATCATTAAGTAAAATAAAAAAAAAGATGTACGTTTGTATAGATAGCCACGCTCAGTTGATAGTATCCTTTTCGACTTCTTTAAAAATATAATCGTTTTATGTTCTGGTTTTCGCTAGATTATATTATACTCTTCAGTAAAGGAAGTGCTTAATATCCACTGACAGGGATATTTATATTTTTATGGTACCAGTAATATCGACTGAGCTATCGAGGCGCATGGATATTGTCACCGCTGCATGTTCTCGTTTTCAGTATATGTTACAAGAAGGAGCAATATTTTTTAGTGTAGTTAGTCATAAACATTACATTTTCTTCTGATGTTGAGCAGAGCATAATCTTCTGTAGATTTTTACGGGGTGACTTAAAAAAGATAGTCCCGGGGAAACATTTTATAATTTTAAACCAATTAACCGGAATATAGGCCTACATTTATTAATCGTATTTTTTTTTTAAATTTTATAGGAACGACAAGTAGTCCTATACTGTAAATCAAAATCAGTAGTCCTATAAGTCAATCAATAGTCCTATAAATCAATCAATAGTCCTCTAAGTCAATCAATAGTCCTATAAGTCAAACAGAAGTCCTATAAGTCAATCAATAGTCCTATAAGTCAATCAATAGTCCTCTAAAACTCCATCAGAAGTCTCTAAGTCACTCACAACAAACAGATGACCCTCTTAATTAATTAAACCATTCCTGTGTGATAAACGAGAGAGACATACACAGATCATTTTCGTTTCTCTTCCTTTTTTTTTACCCACAGGCTGCAAATATTTCCCGATGCCTCTCGCTCGGGATGCATAGAGACTGAGAAACTACACAAACGAATCATGAACCTTGATGCCGTCCAGTGTGGGATGTTTACCGTCGACTGTGATTCCTACTACACCACGGCTCAGACAGGTACCGTACAAAACAGGACAAACAAAACAAACACACAACCATCCACGACTCAAAACAGGACAAACAAAACAAACACACAACCATCCACGACTCAAAACAGGACAAACAAACAATCATCCACGACTCAAAACAGGACAAACAAAACAAACACACAACCATCCACGACTCAAAACAGGACAAACACACAACCAGGTACCGTACAAAACAGGACAAACAAAACAAACACACAACACAACCATCCACGGCTCGCAAAGGTACCTTACAAAATAGGATAAACAAACAAACACACAACCATCATAATTATTACATCAGTCCACCCAATGTACGTCTTCTTTCCTTGTTGTTTATCTTTCCTACTGTTTTATTCCTCTCTCTCTCTCTCTCTCTCTCTCTCTCTCTCTCTCTCTCTCTCGTGTCCTTCCTTCCTACGCAGCTTATCTTCTTTCCTTGATTTCCCTACGGTTTTGTTTCGTTGTGTGTGTGTGTGTGTGTGTGTGTTCCCGCTTCTCTGCCAACCAACCGCGTTTCATGTTGTGTGTGTGTGTGTGTGTGTGTGTGTGTTCCCGCTTCTCTGCCAACCAACCAACCGCGCCACTTTCCTTCACGGCCAGGGAGTGGAGTCGTGCACTGCCAATTAAATTAACATAGAAACCTCATCTGGATTCCACCTCGGTATATCCTTGAGAACAGCTCCTATGAACACACACACACACGCACACACAAACACCCAGAGACCTCACGAACAGATCTGGCACGATCATTATATATCGTACAACATTATAGCTTTTACTTATAGAAACTTTGGCATGCATTAGTGAATATATTTATAGTCTATTAATAGTGAGTAAAGTGCACGAAAATTTACGTATAATTTAGCTTTTTTTTTTTTTTTTTATTTTTTTTTTTTTATTGTGTGTGTGTGTGTTTTTTTTTTATTGTGTGTGTGTGTGTGAATTTTTTTTTTATTGTAAGGGGGTTATGATTACTGTAAACAAATTGAGGGACTACTGATTACGTTAAAGGTCGGAAGGAGGTGTAACTAGTTGGTAGGGGTAGGTAGGTAGTAGGTCAAGGTGTAGGAAGAAGGTGGGGTTGGTAGATAGGTAGGTAGGTAAATAAGGAGGTGGGGTTGGTAGATAGGTAGGTAGGTAAATAAGAAGGAGGTGGGGTAGGTAGGTAGGTGTCCACAATTTAGATCAAGTGGAAGAAACAAACACTCCATCAACATAAGTTTTTTTTTTTTTTTTTAAGATACTGGTTTGAATAAAGTGGAGTGAAACAAACAGTCCAACACCTTCCACATAAAGCGGTACACATTTAAGGCAAACAACAACAACAACATTAGCAGTAACAAAAACACCAATAACAACAACAACAACAACAATAACAGTAACAACAACAACAATAACAGTAACAAGTAAACAATACCACCACTAGCAGTAACAACAACACCAACAGCAGCAACAACAAGTAAACACCAGTAACAACAAGACATCATTCGATGGCAATACCGCCCCAGTGACCACTCGCCCTTTGCTATCTTTATTTTTTTGTGACCTTGACCTTCGACCAATTTTGCCCAAAAGTTAATCATTTTGTTTTATGGTGAATATCTATCAATAGAAAAAAAAATGAACATCATACAGCTAAAAATGTGGACGCTAGACTTTTAACAGACACACGAACAGATAAATAAATAAATAAATAAATATCCAGCACCGTAAACAATATACCACCCCTTTCGAGGCGGTATAACAATAACAACAACAGCAGTAACAACAACAAGTCAACAATAACAACAAAGCGGCACCAGGAAGCGTATTGATTGTGTAGGTAATACGGAGGATGAGCTACTGTGGTGGAGGGAGGCTGGGCCGCGGTCAGGCAGGTTTAAGTCCACCCAGTCCACCAACCCATCCACCTACCTACCTACTCCCATCCTTCCCTGTTCCACCCGTTCCATTCATCCACCAGGCCACCCATCCACCTACCCACTTGTCTACCTACTCCTTTGCCTGTTCCACCCGTCCCATCCACCTACCTACCTATTCTCTTGTTCATTCCACCTACTTCCTTGCCTGTTCCACCCTTCCACCTACCCGTTCCACCCTTCCAACAGCCATTCTTTTCTCCATTCCACGCACCCATCGATTCTCCTATCTACTCCACCTAGTCACATGTCCCTTCCACCGTCCTTCTCTTCCCTCTCCTACTAACCCCACTCCCCCTTCCCCCCACTCCCCCTGCTTCCCTTTCTCTTCTAACCCTACCGTCCCCCTGCTTCCCCTTCTCTTCTAACCCCACCGACCACCTCCCCACCCCCTCATGCTAACCCCACCGACCACCTCCCCCCCTCCCTTGCAGATCCCACCATTCTCCCATTACGTTCTCTCCTCCTTCCCCTCTCTCACGCTACCCCCCCCCCCTCCCCATTATTCCCAAGTCGAGGAAAAATAAGACTGTGGCCGGCACTATACCCGACCAGCCTATTTTTTTCCTCGATCGTACAGTATGTGTTTGCATTCGCTGGCTCTCACTGTGTTGTGTTATTTGTCCCGTTGTGTCCCTATATAGAACTAAGTCAAACTTAAACCTGGCCTCGCATAACATAGTAAAATAACACAATATCTTTGAAAATATAACATAGCATAATAACATTACATGTTGGAAAATATAAATAGCATCATAATATTACATCTTGGAAAATATAACATAATAACATAACATAACATAAACAACATTACCTGGTACACATTTCAAAACATAACATAACATAAAAAAATTGGAAAATATAACATATAAAATATACACACGGAAATGAAGTATCCTTTTATAACAACAAACCCAAATAAGATGCGTATGAGATGGGATAAGTCAATGAACCCATCAACTAACAAACCAAACCATGTCTATAGTTGTACTGGACCAAGGTAAAACATACATACGTTAATGAAGTATCCTTTTACAACAACAAGCACAAATTAGATGACTATGAGATGGGTTATGCCACTATATCAACCAACCAACCAACCAATCAACCAACCAACCAACCAACCAACCAACCAACCAACCAACCAACCAACCAACCAACCAACCCACCAACCAACCCACCCACCAACCAACCAACCCACCAACCAACCAACCAACCAACCAACCAACCAACCCACCCACCCACCCACCAACCAACCAACCAACCCACCAACCCACCAACCAACCAATCAACCAACCCACCAACCCACCAACCAACCAGATATAATATTTGTACTGGGTTTGGTATATATTCATGAAGGTACTGGTACTGTTTATACATGTGGGTCATACACACACTAGGCCAAGGTCAGACCCTGTATGTATGTACCCTGGGGCCGGCGTAAATAGTGACGGGAAACAGCTGCTGCCTCACTTGCTTGCTTGCTTGCTTGCTTGCTTGCTTGCTTGCTAGCTTGTGTGCTTGCTATCCCTAGAGTTATTGAAGCACTATTTTCAGTATTTTTCCCTTGGGTTACTGAAGCACAATTCGTTATTTTTCCCTCGAGTTATTGAACCACTATATTCAATAATTTACCCAAGTTTTTTCCTTAGATAAATAATACCGTATATACGTATTTTCCCCGGGCATATTCCCTTAGGTTATTGAAACACTATATTCAGCAATTTACCTGGACTTTTTCCTTGATTAATTAATGCCATAACATAGGTATTTTTCCCTTAGGTTATTAAAACACTATATTCGGTATTTTTCCGGACAACAACAACAACAATAATAACAACAACAACAGAGTATTGGTTCACTTTACCAACCCCCCCCTCCCCCCCCAACCCCCCCCAACAGAGCGGCATCAATTCATCATCAATCACTTCCCTACATACATACATACATACACCTCTCTATTTAAGGGGGTGCGGGAATAGGGGGCAGGCTTGGTGGGGGGGTTTGGGGGGTGCGGGAGTAAAAGACAATCTTGTTTTGTTTTGAGGTGTGTGTGGAAATATTGGGACAGGCTTTGGGGGGAGGGGGGTTAGGGAGGTGCAAGAAAAGGGGACAGGCTTACTACCCCCACCCCCCCTTCAAGCCTGTCCCCCTATTCCCGCACCCCCTTAAGACACTCGAGGCGAATAAATGGAGACAACTGAATCCTCCACAACCATTCACCCATCCAATACATTTACACACACAGACAGACACGCTGAAAAAAAAACCATAACATTAAATAAAACCAAGTCACCGCGGACAAGAACGGCCCATAAATGACTCAGGTAAAACGGCCCTCGTGCCCTTCTTGCTCTGAGTCGACACCACGAGTTGTATAATACATAACATTAAACATAAAGATTCAGAACGAAAGGGGTTTAAGGGACATATTGACCTGCCTGGCTCATACGTCCCTATAGCACCGAAATCCCTGTATTTAGTGAACCCTGCTATCACTCACCTCGACCCCCGTTGATTGATATTATTAATTATTAGAGGAAATTTTATTTATATATACCTGTATATATATATATGTATTTTTTTTTAATCTTTTTAATTCCTTAATATTTCTTTTTATCTTTTTAATTCCTTAATATATATATATTTTTTTTAATTCCTTAATATTTTTTTTTTTTTTTAATTCCTTAATATTTTTTTTTTTTTTATTATTATTTTTGTTGTTGCGTTTCCTAGGTTTGTAATGTGGAGGAGGGGGAGAAAAAAGAAGGGGGGAGGGGGAGAGAAGAGAAGTGGGGGAGGGGGGAGGGGGAGAAAGGAATGGGGGAGGAGAAGTAAAGAAAAGGGGAAGAGAAAGGAAGGCGGCGGGGGGAGGGGGAGGGGAAGAGAAAGGAAGGCGGCGGGGGGAGGGGGAGGGGGACAGAGGAATAGGGGGGGGAGGGGGTTGAGTGAAGATTGATGATTCGACTATGGTGTCTTGGCAACTCGTTTGTCCCTACACACACACACACACACACACATATATACACACACACACACACACACACACATTATGAGGTGAGGTAGTGAGGAGAGAGGTGCCGATATGAATGTGTGTGTGTGTGTGTGTGTGTGTGTGTGTGTGTTGTGTTGTGTTGATGTTGGAATGTGAAGTGAGGGAGGAAGAGGTATGAAGTGAGGGAGGAAGGGTATGAAGTGAGGGAGGAAGGGGTATGTGAAGTGAGGGAGAAAGTGGTATGTGAAGTGAGGTATGAAGGGGTATGTGAAGTGAGGTAGGAAGTGAGGGAGGAAGGGGTATGTGAGGTGAAGCGATGGTGTGTGGCTGTGGGTGGGGGATGGGGGATGGGGGATGGGGGATGGGGGTTGGGGGTAGGGGTGGTGATGGGGCCTGGGGGTCATTGCAGGTCTTGCTGAAATCAATAGCCTGTAGAGTAGCAACATCCCTGGTCCATCCTCCTCTCTTCTCTTCCTACTCTTTACCTTTCTCTCTTCATCTTTCCTACTCTTTTCCCATTCTTCATCTTTCCTCCCTTTCCTTTCTCTCTTCATATTTCCTACTCTTTACTTTATCTCTTCATCTACCTCCTCTCTTCCTACTCTCTACCTTTCTCTCTTCATCTTTCCTACTCTTTATCTCTCTCTCTTCATCTTCCTTCTCTTCCTACTCTTTACCTTTCTCTCTTCATCTTCCTCCTCTTTTCCTATTTTTCACCTTTCCTCCTTTTGTTACTCTTTACCTTTCTCTCTTCATCTTCCTCCTCTTCCTGTTACCTTTTCCTAACCATTTTTATCATCATCATAATCATCTCTCCTATTTCTCTTTCTTTCTCCTGTCCTATCTCTCGCCTCTTCCTCTTTCACACACACACACACACAAACACACACACACACACACACACACACACACACACTGAGTGAATAAAGATACATGTATATAAACAATGAGAGAGTATACGGTTCTTAAATGTGAATGAGAGAGCAAGTGAATAAGTGAATGAGAGAGCAAGTGAATAAGTGAATGAGAGAGCAAGAGAATAAGTGACAAAGCGAGTGAGTGAGTGGGTACCTGAGTGATTAATGAATGAGCAGGAGAGCGAGCGAGTGAGTGAGTCAGGGAAGGAGTGAGTGAGTGAGTGTGCAACAAATGAGGTGTGTGAGTGAGTGAGTGAGTGTGCAACAAATGAAGGGAGTGAGTGAGTGTGCAACAAATGAAATGAGTGAGTGAGTGAGTGTGCAACAAATGAGGTGAGTGAGTGAGTGAGTGAGTGTGCAACAAATGAAATGAGGTGAGTGAGTGAGTGAGTGAGTGTGCAACAAATGAGGTGTGTGTGTGTGTGCAGGACTAAAAGCACCTACCCGGAAAAACTTTAGTCCTATTGTTCTCGTCCCTTCTCATTTCTCTCTCACATATATACACTACTAGACTTTAATTTCACTCTTCGTAAACTGCACCTATTTTTCTTTTCTTTTTTTTTAATTGTTGATACTACTTGTAGACCTCAGCCACAGGACACTTTATATATATATTTTTTATTTTTTTAGTTAGGTTTGTTGATCGTTTGGTTGTGTTTAATTAATAGCAAGATTATGTGCCAAAACCCCGAGTGTGTGTGTGTGTGTGTGTGTGTGTGTGTGTGTGTGTGTGTGTGTGTGTGTGTGTGTGTGTGTGTTTGTGTGTGTGTGTGTGTGTTGCTATACTGTAATATTCTGTGTGTGTAGGTGCTATACTGTAATGATCTATATATATATTTAATAATAATAATAATAATAATAATAATCATAATATTCACGTGTGTGTGTGTGTGTGTGTGTGTGTGTACAGGTGGAGGTGTACGCAAGATGCACATTGTACACAACACTGAGACTCCAGCCACCACCTACGCCATCCTTGACACAGGCAGTAAACAGGTATGTATGTACAGTATAGTGATGTGTATAAATAAGGTGTGTGTGTGTGTACAGTACAGTATAGTGATGTGTATAAATAAGGTATGTGTCATCTAGCGTGTGTGTGTGTGTGTGTGTGTGTGTGTGTGTGTGTGTGTGTGTGTGTGTGTGTGTGTGTGTGTGTGTGTGTGTGTGTGTGTGTGTGTGTGTGTGTGTGTTCTCGTCTCCAGTAAAGTGACGTGTATAAATAAATAAGGTATGGGTTATCTAGTGGGTCAGAGGAGAAGCTACGGTACCAACATCACCACCACCACCACCAAGCTCCACCACTGTCTCATCTAGTGCCACACCCAATAATCTCGGGGCCTCACAAGAGTCACGGGCTACTGACACACTACAGTCCCGAGGTTGAGGTATATTAAGGGGAGGGTATAATTTTGACATTTTTTGGAGATTATGATTCCTCCAAACAACCATATTCCAGGCAACAGGATACCATTACTTTTCTTCATCTGGGTCTGTTTCCTGGCATACTTTGGAGGAATCAAGGCACTCCAATCTATCAAAAGTATACTCTCCCCTTAAAAAAATTAAATAAAAAGGAGGTGAATTGACTTATGGGGAGAACCTCTTTTGGGGAAGTTGAAGTAATACAAAATGTGAGTGAGTATCAGTGTATATTTTGTCTTTCTCTGTCTTATGATTAGGTGTATTGACTGTTTATCTATATTTTGTCTTTCTCTATCTACCTACCAGTCCGTCTGTTTGTCTTGTGATCAGGTATTGTATCTATAATAGTGTATATTGTTCTTTCTCTATCTACCTGTCTGTTTGTCTTGTGATCAGGTATTGTATATAGAGTGTATATTGTTCTTTCTCTATCTACCTGTCTGTTTGTCTTATGATCAGGTATTGTATATAGAGTGTATATTGTATAGTGATCGGGTCTTGTATAGTACAGTGTATTATTGTCTGCATGGGTTGGTAAAAATTTAGATGAAAGGAGGTTGGAAATTGAAAGGCTCCACCAGCGTGAAATTGGCTGACTACCCAAGTGTGGTCTACCTGACTCTCTCCATCCCTCCTCCTCTCACAGACTTCTTCTTCCTCCTCCTCCTCCTCTCCTCCTCTCGTCATTCTCCTCCTCCTCCTCCTCTCCTTCTTTCGTCATTCTCCTCCTCCTCCTCTCGTCATTCTCCTCCTCCTCCTCCTCTCGTCATTCTCCTCCTCCTCCTCCTCCTCCTCCTCCTTTCGTCATTCTCCTTTTAACTTATTGAGTTAAAGGGGTAATTCACTTTTGTTACATTGGAGTGCCATGATTCCTTCAATGTATGACAGGAAACAGAACCATATGAACAAAAATAATGGTGTTCTATTGCTTGGAATAGTTTGGAGGAATCAGTTGCTCCAGATTGACCAACACTGCACTTCATCCTTAAGGACCCTGTGATCGTGTATAAAATTGGTGGCTTCTGATTCCTCCTGACCATGCCACGAAACAAGCTCCTTCCCTATAGGTGGTGTTTCGTGGCAATATTTGAAGGACTAATTTTTCTCCAACTTTTAGACTACATCACAGGGTCCTTAAGTCATGGTGCAAATAAATAGAAAACAGGGCTTGAAAAAGGATTAATATTGACATAAATATTAATAACCATTTATTTGTAGTTTCTATTTATCATAACAAAACACTGATACAGTTAGTTTGGTTTAAGTAGCAATATACTATTATAGTGTTGGTAAATCTGGTACAATCGATTCCTCCAAACGCTACCAGGCAACAGGTCACTAGTATAATTTTGTTCATCTGGTCCTGTTTCCTGATATACCCTGGAGGAATCAAAGTACTCCAATGTACATAAAGTGCATTAATTACCCACTTCTTTCTTAATTAATACGTTTCAGGGTTACGCATTAATTACCCACTTTTTTCTTAATTAATACGTTTCAGGTAACCCTCTCGGCTGATTACCTGTTTGACCTGATGTTGCCTCGTCTGGACCACATGTACCAGTCCAAAAAGAACCTCAAGATAGAGTCCAAGGGGGCCAAGTACGAGGTGGGGGACTTTGTGGTCAAGATTGGAACAGTCACCATGAGCGGACACTACAAGGGAATCTTAGTCGAGGTTAGAAAAAAATTCACTTCAATCAGTCAACTTTTTATTCAATTCAGATCAATATTTCCGGCACTCAACTCTTTGTGTAATTGGTTCTATGATAATAATAATATAATAATAATATTCCCGGCACTCAACTCTTTGTGTAATTGGTTCTATGATAATAATAATATAATAATAATATTCCCGGCACTCAACTCTTTGTGTAATTGGTTCTATGATAACAATAATATTCCCGGCACTCAACTTTTTGTGTAATTGTTTCTACGATAATAATAATAGATAATAATAATATTCCCGACACTCAACTCTTTGTGTAATGGATCTAACGTGTATGTGGTTTCCTTGGTCCAGGTGGAGTATCTGCCGAGCGTCACCCCTGCCCTCTGTTGGTCACTGATGAGGGAGTTTATGCAGAGTTTCATGGGGTCGTGTGTCAAGCCTACAGTCCCACCATACCTTCAGGTTCGTATAGAGAGATGTATAGATAGATGTATAGATGTATAGATGTATAGATAGATGTATAGATGTATAGATAGATGTATAGAGAGATGTATAGATAGATGTATAGATAGATGTATAGATAGATGTATAGATAGATGTATAGATGTATAGATAGATGTATAGATGTATAGATAGATGTATAGATGTATAGATAGATGTATAGATGTATAGATAGATGTATAGATGTATAGATAGATGTATAGATGTATAGATGTATAGATGTATAGATAGATGTATAGATGTATAGATAGATGTATAAAGATAAAGAAAAATATATATATATAACCTAGTACTGTAATTTTAGTGAGAGAAGAAGGAATAGAAGACGGGAAAGATAAGAAGGTTCAATGAGAAAGGGAGATAAATAGATGGATGGATACATATATAATTATATACATAGGAGATAAATAGGTAGTTTTAAGGAGAGAAGGAATGGAGGATGGGAGGGAAAGAGAACAAGAAATATAATAGAGAGAGAGAGAGAGAGAGAGAGAGAGAGAGAGAGAGAGAGAGAGAGAGAGAGAGTGGGAGGAGCAGAAGGTAGTGTTAGGGTGAGCTTAGATTGCCTCGCCGTCGAAAATGAGTGTCGTAAACCACCCACACTGCCACGACCTGACACTCCACCGCCCACACCACCCACACCACCCACCCTCGTCTATCAACACACCCACACTTCCCCATTAACACCGCCCATCCCCATACCCCCACACTCTGTTTTGTTCCATTGTCACTCACACACACACACCATCACACACACACACACACACCATCACACACACATACACACCATCCCCAAACTCCCTTCTTCCATTGCCACCACCACTCCCCACACACTCCCACTCCCTAATATTACCCACAAGCCTTCCTTCCCCCCTTTCAAGATACAGTCGTTGGTTGATATGCCACTGTTGTCTGTCGTGAATCTGTCATATAAAGATTAAGACACGTACGAACAAGAACAATTAACGTCAATCAGAGAGAAAGGGATCAGAGGAGAAGAGAAGAGAAGGGGAGCAAGAAGACGTGGGCGAGAGGAAAGAAGAGGAGATGGAGGAGGAGGAGGAGGAGGAGGAGGAGGAGGAGGAGATGAAGAAGGAGCAAGAGGAGGCAGACTAATGATTGAGATGCGTGGGATGAGAGAACGAGATGAGGATGTGGAGTGAAGTGGAGTGAAGGGATAAATGAAAGTGGAGGGAAATGAAGGAAAAATTGTATATGCATGTCTTTTTATTTTTGGCGTGTTCACTTGAAGGTGTGTCTGTGTGTGTATGTGTGTGTGTGTGAAAGAGAGAGAGATAGAGGGAGAAAGTATGTACAATATGTATGTGTGTGTGTGAATTGTGCACGTGTGAGGATGTGTGTGTGTGAGTGTGTTGTGCACGTGTGAGGATGTGTGTGTGTGAGTGTGTTGTGCACGTGTGAGGATGTGTGTGTGTGTGTGAATTGTGCACATGTGAGGGTGTGTGCATTCTCAGTGACACGACCAATCTAAGGTTTCACATGTGTCTGGGAGAATAGTGTCGTTGTCAAGTGGCTAAGATGGACTAATAAGGAGGGGATGGGTAGTTGTGTTGTGGTAGTGCAGTTGGTAAGTGGTGGTGGTGGTGGTGATGGTGGGAATTGTCGTAGAGGTGTTGGTAATTGTGGTAGAGGTGTTGG
>JAWZYT010003357.1:2500-75000 GCA_034508575.1 Petrolisthes manimaculis
TGATTTGGGTAAATTTGGCTAGACTGTGACTAACTTAATATCCTTCGGGACCTAATAATTTATAGTGTCCTTCGGGACCTTTAAAAATAAAATAGATCCTGTACATAGGAGGTAAAGGTATCCTGATTTTATTAGTGTCTTTTATTAGTGTCGTTTATTAGTGTCTTTTATTAGTGTCGTTTATTAGTGTCATTTATTAGTGTCTTTTATTAGTGTCTTTTATTAGTGTCTTTTATTAGTGTCTTTTATTAGTGTCTTTTATTAGTGTCTTTTATTAGTGTCTTTTATTAGTGTCGTTTATTAGTGTCTTTTATTAGTGTCGTTTATTAGTGTCATTTATTAGTGTCTTTTATTAGTGTCTTTTATTAGTGTCTTTTATTAGTGTCTTTTATTAGTGTCTTTTATTAGTGTCTTTTATTAGTGTCTTTTATTAGTGTCTTTTATTAGTGTCTTTTATTAGTGTATTTTATTAGTGTCTTTTATTAGTGTCTTTTATTAGTGTCTTTTATTAGTGTCTTTTATTAGTGTCTTTTATTAGTGTCTTTTATTAGTGTCTTTTATTAGTGTCTTTTATTAGTGTCTTTTATTAGTGTCTTTTATTAGTGTCTTTTATTAGTGTCTTTTATTAGTGTCTTTTATTAGTGTCTTTTATTAGTGTCATTTATTAGTGTCTTTTATTAGTGTCTTTTATTAGTGTCTTTTATTAGTGTCTTTTATTAGTGTCTTTTATTAGTGTCATTTATTAGTGTCTTTTATTAGTGTCTTTTATTAGTGTCTTTTATTAGTGTCTTTTATTAGTGTCTTTTATTAGTGTCTTTTATTAGTGTCTTTTATTAGTGTCATTTATTAGTGTCTTTTATTAGTGTCTTTTATTAGTGTCTTTTATTAGTGTCTTTTATTAGTGTCTTTTATTAGTGTCTTTTATTAGTGTCTTTTATTAGTGTCTTTTATTAGTGTCTTTTATTAGTGTCTTTTATTAGTGTCTTTTATTAGTGTCTTTTATTAGTGTCTTTTATTAGTGTCGTTTATTAGTGTATTTTATTAGTGTCTTTTATTAGTGTCTTTTATTAGTGTCGTTTATTAGTGTCTTTTATTAGTGTCATTTATTAGTGTCTTTTATTAGTGTATTTTATTAGTGTCTTTTATTAGTGTCTTTTATTAGTGTCTTTTATTAGTGTCTTTTATTAGTGTCTTTTATTAGTGTCTTTTATTAGTGTCTTTTATTAGTGTCTTTTATTAGTGTCTTTTATTAGTGTCTTTTATTAGTGTCTTTTATTAGTGTCGTTTATTAGTGTCTTTTATTAGTGTCTTTTATTAGTGTCTTTTATTAGTGTCTTTTATTAGTGTCTTTTATTAGTGTCTTTTATTAGTGTCTTTTATTAGTGTCTTTTATTAGTGTCGTTTATTAGTGTCTTTTATTAGTGTCGTTTATTAGTGTCTTTTATTAGTGTCTTTTATTAGTGTCTTTTATTAGTGTCTTTTATTAGTGTCTTTTATTAGTGTCTTTTATTAGTGTCTTTTACTAGTGTCTTTTATTAGTGTATTTTATTAGGCCTTTTCTAATTTCCCCAAAGAGATCTGGTAACACTGCTCGTTTGACCTCAGTTCGTCCCTCTGCTACAGAAGTAAATAAGGTGCATTTTAATACTGAAATATCTAACATAAAATACATTTCCACAACATATTTCCACTGTTTATTGATAAAGGTAACCGAACCCTATACCTAACTCAACCCAACCTAACCAGTAGTAGTAGTTCACCGACGCAGATAATCGTAATATTAGCCTTATCTCCCTTAGAATGAAGTTAAGAAGGTGAAGTTTACGGAGAACAGTATAAGTGAACAAATATTTATTCTTAAAAGATTGAGGAATTTTCAGTGAAACAGCAAAGATACCCCATTTATTATTCCATTTTCTGTCATAGTAGAGAAAAAGAGTATGAGAAATGTATTGGGGGGACCAACATATTATTATTGGGCTTGTACTTACGAACTATCATTTACTCTCCTCTACATTTTTTTTCACAGATCCAAGAGTTCCGTGAGGAGATTCAGAAGGACCAGAGAACACCTCACTCAATGAATGGTAAGTAAAAGGTAGTGTAGTATGTATGTATGTGTAGTAAAGATTTGTAAAGATTAATTAACTAGGTTTGAAGGATTTGTAAATATTAGGTATGAATGATTTTTAAAGAATAGGTTTGAAGGATTTGTAAAGATTAATTAGGTTTGAAGGATTTGTAAATATTAGGTATGAATGATTTTTAAAGAATAGGTTTGAAGGATTTGTAAAGATTAATTAGGTTTGAAGGATTTGTAAAGATTAATTAGGTTTGAAGGATTTGTAAAGAACAGGTTTGAAGGATTTGTAAAGATTAATTAGGTTTGAAGGATTTGTAAAGATTAGGTTTGAAAGATTTCTAAGGATTTGCATGATTATTGTGTACCAAGTTGGCTGGCTATTATTATTGGCTACATATTATTATTACAGACTTGGAGGAATAAATGGGGAGGAAAAATCAGGGAAAACACATATGAATAGTGTCATTACATCTCTTTACAGGCAGTGAACAGAAGAGAAAACAACATATTTTTTTTTTTTTAATTAAGAATGAAAATAGTCTCGTTTCAACCTCACTTCCAGTATTGTTGTTGACCATCGATATACAATGAAGATAAACTTATAAAAACCACTTACTTCATTTTACATTCGATCACCAAATATAAACTTGTATAAACCACTTACTTCATTTTACACTCGACCACCAAATATTTTCCCAGACTTCTGTTATTCGTTACCATACAAACTCAGTTACTAAGACGTGATTTTCTGTGTATGTGTATGGTGTAATTTATCTAATGTGTCTTAATTTATGCTGCATTCATCAAGGAAGTTTGGATGATAATGATAAATATGTGGACGCCGTGCTTTTAATCCAGGCAAGCAGATGCATTTATTTTATTGTTATCAAGGGAAACAAACATATATATTACCTACAATAATAGTCATAGAGTGGGTGATTAATTAAAATGTAGTGATAAAAATATATAGCCTAGGTGAGGGGAAGGATAAAAAAAAAAGTTTGGGCGCACCTTTGGACCCGTGCCAAATGTAGGAATAAGGATGGGAAGGGAGGGAATGGAGGGAAGGGAGGGAAGGGAGGGAAGGGAGGGAATGGAGGGAAGGGAGGGAATGGGGGGAATGGAGAGAATAGAAGCTTGAATCACGTATTTATATTTCTCCAGTGAATGTATCTGTAAAAACACACATATTAATTAATGGTTAAGTTAGGGGGGAAGGAGTAGTGTGAGTGAATGGTGTGAGAGTATGAGGTGATGGGGGAGTAGTGTGAGTGAAAGTGAGGGTAGTATGAGTGAAAGTGAGGGTAGTGTGAATGAATGAGATGGAGAGAGGGTAGTGTGAGTGAATGAAATGCTATACGTGTGAGTCAATTTGGTGGTAGTATGAATGAACGAGTGAGTCAGTAATGAATGAGGGTGGATAGGGTGATGGTGATAAGCGTATGTATAAATAGGGTGAAGATGATAAGTGTAGGTATATATATTCACTCTGTACCGTAAGCTGATAAGACATTGTTTATATCCTTTTTATCTTCGTGGCGGCCTATTTTCATGTCTTCAGTGGCGTGGTGGGCCTCTTATCAGATTATTTATGTTATGGGAGACTGCACTGTATGTAGACTCTCTCTCCCTCCCTCCTTCCTTCCACAGCACCATCCTTTCTTCCTGCTTGTGTTGTTTTTGTTACAGGAGATTGCACTGTATGTACACTCTCCCTCCCTCCCTCCTTCCACTGCATTTTACAGAACCCTTCCTTTCTTCCAGCTATGTTGTGTTTTTTTACAGGAGATTGCACTGTATGTACACTCTCCCTCCCTCCCTCCTTCCACTGCATTTTATAGAACCCTTCCTTTCTTCCAGCTATGTTGTGTTTGTTACAGGAGATTGCACTGTATGTAGACTCTCCCTCCCTCCCTCCCTTCTTCCACAGCTTACTACAGAACTCTTCCTTTCTTTATAGCACTATAGCAACGTATCATCGTCATCACTGAATTGGGACAAACAGCTACAGTATAGTCATGACACAATCTTCATCACATTCATAACAACAAAGAACATCATTTTTTTTTTACCACACCAGCACTCTACTCAACAATAACACTAACACGATAACACCACCATGCACCATTATCTTCACCATACCAACAAAACACCTCCATGCACCATTATCTTCACCATACCAACAAAATACAAAAACACCACCAATATCTTCACCATACCAACAAAACACCTCCATGCACCATTATATTCACCATACCAACAAAACACCTCCATGCACCATTATATTCACCATACCAACAAAATACAAAAACACCACCATTATCTTTCCCACGACAACACAACGCCAACAACACAATTATCTTCCCCACACCAACAACACAATACACGAGAGCACAGCCATTCACACACACACACACACACACACACAAACACACACAAACACTCAGACGAAAAAAAAAAAAAAAAAAAAACACTCACTCACTCACACACACACATACACAACATTCACCTTTCTCGTTTCTTATATTCAGGTCAAGCCATCACCAGGCGTGTGTGAAACCTGCATCATTTATATATATATTTTTTATTTCTTAGGCTACGATTTTCATTTTTCATTCAAGCTTCGTGAATACCTAGTGAGGCGTGATGGTAGTGGGGCAGACCCTTGCGTCGCCAGAATCACTGAGTTTTTTTTTTTTTTAGCTTAAAACCTCTACTCCAAGTCACGATCACACACACACACACACACCCACACACCCACACCCACACGCTCTGCCTCTCCACTTGTGTCTTCCTTACATTTCACACTATATAAAAACTATAGTGTGAAGGAATTATTATTAGCCTTCAAAACAGTCCACAACAGGTTACCTCTTAAAAAACAAGGAAAGGAAAGATACTAAAAACAGAAGTGAGTAACCTTCCTTGCTCAGCATTTAGAATTTTTAGAGTCTCTTTGAACCCTCGTAATTATACTCATAGACTAAAAAAATATTACGATTCAAAGTAATACCGGGTTCTATGAATAAAAGTTTACCGTAGGAGTGAACTTTACTTTGATAAATTTATGGCCAGGGGTGTGTAAGTTCGAGTTCTGACAACGACGAAGGGTTTTTTCTAATATGCATGCAGTCGAGTTAACCTGCATGCGATATTAATTCACGAGGTATTCAGCTTCATTCAAATTATTATGACGTATTCAATTTTTTTTCAAATTTTCATGTCCGGTATGGTGTGTAAATTATCATGCGATATTCAGTTTTATTCAAATTATTATGAGTTATTTAACATCATTCAAATTATCATGAGTTATTCAGTTTTATTCAAATTATCGTGATGTATTTTGCTTTTTTCAAATTATCATGAGTTATTCTGCTTTATTCAAATGATCATGAGTTATTCAGTTTTATTCAAATTATCGTGATGTATTCTGCTTTATTGAAATGATCGTACTATGACTGATATTACATAATTATTATATTGTATCATTCGTCAACCCACCTAACGTTACCATCCTTCTATACACACACCTGTTATGGCGACCCTGATAAACCGTAATTTAGAGCAGTGAGGGAAGCAGCGACCAGGTCATTGTGGCATCGAATAGTGCCACGATGGACGTCATCAAGCCTCACGATGTATAGCACTTTCCTACACCCCTCCTGCCCCTCCCCCCCCCACCCCCTATGCACCTCACGCTACACATCACCAAACTGCAACACCATAAATTTTTAAACTCATCACCATCATCAACAACATCCATAACTGCATGGAGTTTCACGCATCCCAAAAAAAAAACCTTTCCCAAATTACTCCGGAAAAGTGTGTTACATGTTGCAAACTCATCTTGAAAATGGATTTGAATTTGAACATTGTCTTTGGATCTTTTGTTTGTGTATAAATAAAATGTGATTCCGACCACCATACCTGAGCTTCAAGTGCCACCAAGATAATATTTGTCTTTGTATACACTACTGTGATAAAGATGTCATATGTTCCTTCCCATCCCTGGAGGTCCATACAATGTTTGTTTTCTCATTTTCCTGGATCATTAAATTCCATCGGTGAGGCTGCAACAACAACAACAACAACAACAACAATAACAACCCAAGATTTATTTCCAGGTTTATCAAACTCCTCGACTAATTATATTATGCATATGACTATTCAGCTGCCTGGGATAAGACGACGCAAGGTTATCAACGAGAATGAGTGAATCTTATCTGGAGTAGAACACACACACACACACACACACATCACACACACACATCACACACACACACACACACACACACACGACACAAACACACACACACACACACACGACACAAACACAAAAACACATAAACACTCCAATAGTACATGAAAATAAAATATGAAGTGGACATGTAGGAAGACGAAGGAAATTGGTTCTCCTGTGACAGACACACTTTAGATTCTGTCCAGAACTCCAACTCAGAGTAATAATTCAGTTTCAAGTGGAGGTAAATTTCAGTGGGTCAGACGTGATTACAAAAACACTGTAATTACCAAAGAGGTTAAGATGATGTGTGGTATGGTATGGTATGGTATGGTTGGCGTACAGGTCAGCTCAGAATTCTGTGGTCCTACATTAATTAATTTCGTGGAAGGTGGATGGATGAGTCTGTGTATCGTTACTATAGACAACAGACTGGTCACTATAGAGCTGAGAACAGAGACTATAATCATATATAAGTGAAGCTCTAGAAGGGACAGATTAATTAATACAGATTTATAATGTGTGTCCCAGAATAGTAAACTAGTCCAAAGACATTAATTATAACTTCTGTATGTAGTGTTGTAGATGATTATTATATTCCCTCATGGTCGATGCAATTCTCTCAACAGTTGATTGATATTGTACACACACACGCAGACCAATTACCTAACTAAAAACTCACAACGACGTGTTATCCCTCTCCTTATTACAATACCAACACCCCCCTGTCTCTGTCTCTCTGTCTCTCTGTCTCTATGTATCTGTCTCTCTGTCTCTGTCTCTGTCTCTAACTATCTCTCTCTCTCTGTCTATAACTCTCTCTCTCTCTGTCTATAACACTCTCTCTCTCTGTCTATAACTCTCTCTCCCTCTCCCTCTCCCTCTCCCTCTCCCTCTCCCTCTCCCTCTCCCTCTCCCGCTCCCTCTCCCTCTCCCTCTCCCTCTCCCTCTCCCTAACCCTCTCCCTCTCCCTCTCTCTGTCTCTCTCTCCCACACATCTCAACTGGCAAATGAAAACAAGTCTATGTGTCAGTGTGGGTTGACTCTCATTAAACCCACTATGTATCTAAATTAATATCACGTGAGCTAGTGAAGATTGAAAGGGGAGACGTCTCTATATTATTTTGCGGATTCTTGTGTGTACGTGGTTGTGTGTGTATGTGTGTGTATGTGTGTGTGTGTGTTGGGGGACGTGTATATGACTGTGTATGTGTGTGTTTGTTTGTATGTGTGTGGTTGTGTGTGTGTAGGGGGGTAGTGTTGTTTATATGACTATGTGTGTGTTTGTTTGTATGTGTGTGGTTGTGTATGTGTGTATATATGTGTGTGTGCGTGTGTGTGTGTGGGTTATATTGGAGACAGCAGTGGTCATGGCGTGTGAATTCAGTATCGCGTGAAGTAATACCTTCAGCCACGTTACCGAGAAGAAAAGAACGCTAATGGAAGGATGCAATGTTTTCGGAGAACTATAGGACGTGACTGATTCTGTCTACCTGTAAAAAAATAATAAACACACCCACATGCACACACAGGTGATTACATTAGCTGGGATTGTGTAACATAAAATTTATTATTACTTAATATACTGTATATATATATATATATATATATATATATATATATATATATATATATATATATATATATATATATATATATATATATATATATATATATATGTATATATATCGTATTCACACACCTGTTAACAGGTCTATGTGTATAATTTTACCAGTACTGTTTTATTGTTGGTTTTTTTTTGCTTTTTCGTCTAATTTTTAGTATTATTATTATTATTTATTATTCGGGTATGTCTTCTTCAATTCACTATTCACTTTCTAAGCAATCACATGACTGAAGTATAATACATGTGACATTTATACCGACCTTCACTCAGCAGATTTATAGTGTGTGTCTCAGAATTGTAAACTAACCCAAAGACATTCATTATAACTTTTGGTTGTGGTTTATAAATCATCCTTCTATACCCGGGGCCTGGGAGTGAAGGTTTGTCGTGAACCATTAAGGGGGTGCGGGAATAGGGGGATAGGCATGGGGGGGGTAGGGGTGCGGGAGTAGAGGGACAGGCTTAGTGGGGGGGTTTGAGGGTTGCGGGAATAGGGGACAGGCTTTCTACCCACCACAAGCCTGTTCATCTATTCCTGCACCCTCCCAATTTTTGTGTTTTTTGTTTGTGTTGGTAATTCTGGAGTAAGTGAACCCTCTAAATTATTCCAGGCAACGGAACACCATTATTTTTGCTCCTCTAATCCTGTTTCCTAGCATACTTTGGAGGAATCAAGACACTCCAATGTACCAAAAGAGAATTATCACCTTAAGGAGATATCAATATACTTTTGGTAATACATTAGAGCACCTTGATTCCTCCAAAGTATACCAGGAAAACAGGACCCAATTAAAACCAATGATGGAGGCCTGTTGCTTGGAATAGTTTGAATGAATAAGATGCTTTGGATTTATGAATACTGGATTTATGAACACCCTTAACTGGATGTTGGTTGGATGTGCAGTAATTTTGGATCTAAAAGGAATAATCAGTATCCAATAATAAAGCAAAAATATTTCTACGTCTCTGGATATTTTTCGTATGATTTTTTTAATGGGTCTTAATTAATGGCTGATTTAGAGATAGATAGATAGATAGATAGATACATAGATAGATAGAGAGATAGATAGAGAGAGAGAGAAGAAGAGAAAAAGAGAAAGAGAGAGAGAAAGAGAGAGAATATCATGTACCAAGGAATCACGTGAAATTAGTGAGAAAGTCTACTGGGTCGGCCAGCCATGTTTCACTTACTATTTTTTCTTTCTTTTTTATGCTCAAGATATGAATCTTTATCTTTCACTTCAAGCTAAAGACAGGCAAGGGAGGATCACAGTAACTAATTTAAAATACCAAATACACAGTTAGTACAACCAAAGAATGACGCAACAAAACATACACACATAGGTACAGTTGGCTCCACTCCCGCGTTTCTCCCCTCGCGTTGCCAATGTTGGGCCACTCAGAAATTCGAATCCCGATCCACAAGTTAAAAAAATCGAAACATTCATATCCTTAGAGTGAAAGATATGAATGTTTCGAATATTTTAACTTGTGAATCGGGATGCGAATTTCAGACGGGAGAAACGCGGGAGTGGAGCCAACTGTACATCTGAGCATAAGACCTAAAGATAATTGTTAAAGGTTGATGATATATAAGACCCTTTTGATCATAAACATTTGAGCGGAATGAAGTCGCACTAAAACGGGTCTAACGATGCTACTCGACTTTACCCAGGATATATATATTTTTTCGCTACCATTTCCTTGGGGATAGGAGCAATTCTCAACTCTGGAATACTGTGTTGTGTACTATAGCTGCCCCGACACGCTCTTCTTATGAATGTTGAAATGGGGAGAGCCGCGAGAGTGGTTGGGGTTCTCTGACACTTGTTCTCTTCTTTAAAAGGGGAGTATACATTTGGTTCTTTGGAGCTCCTTGCTTCCTCCAAAATATGCCACAAATCAGGACCAGAGGAGGAACAAATATAATGGTAGCCTGTTGCTTGGAATAGTTTGGAAGAATAATATGTTCCGGATTTACAAACACAGTATCTTCCCCTTAAACGAATTGACAGGAAAACAAAATTATTAACCTCCTCATTACCTATTCAATAATGATTCTTGTCAGTTGAAATGTCAATAAAATGAGTTACCCTGACCTAATATATCTCAACAAACACAGGCTCTGGTACATTTAGAAAACAGTCTGTAAAAACGACCCCAATTGGTGAATCCAACGAAGCCAGATGAATGGGGAAGATAGGGGGGTGCGGGGCGGGGGCAGGGGGGTGGGGGGTGGGGGGGTTATATACACGAGGCTGGCTGGAGTCAACAAGTTTGAAGGTATTTTTTTTCCTCTGCTCGGTAACATGATGAACGACGAAAACTTTATCTTTTAACTTGTTTTAATCTATAAACTCTGGTCGGCACTTGAGTGGAAAAAAGTGCAACAGTCTCGGGATTTAGTAGCGTCGCCGATGATGTAACATTTTCCAGCGTTTTGTACATTTAGCTAGTGTACATTTTTTGGCGTACGTATTTTTGTTTTTTACATTTTTCTTGCGTATGTATATATATATTTTGTTTACATATTTCTCGTGTACAATTTTTTTAGTACAATATTTTTTTTTTTTTACATTTTTGTTGCGTACATCTCTTTTGCGTACATTTATTTAGCGTACATCTCTCTAACGTACATCTCATTGCGTACATTTTTCTTCCGTACCATATTCTCCTCTATTACTATTACTATTACTAATACTACTACTATTACCAGTTAATTACTCAGCATGTGGTGTTACATTCTTCTAGACAAGTGAGATATATGTGTATTTTTTTTCATCGTCCAAACACTCCCTCTGTCCCAAAGGAGATCTGCCGCCCCCACATAAAAGTCCTGTAGCAACACGGGAGCACCAGTCACCAGGCAGAGAGAGAGAGAGAGAGAGAGGGAGAGAGGGAGAGAGAGAGAGGGGGGGGGGGAGAGAAAAAGACAACGGGGTAACAAAAGTCCAATCGAGTCCACGTTTCTCCTCTCTCGTTTTCTGTCTGTTTGTCTATATCTGTCTCTGTCTGTGTCTGTCTGTGTCTGTCTCTGTCTCTGTCTGTATCTCTGTCTCTGTCTCTATCTGTGTCTGTGTGTGTGTGTGTCTCTCTCTCTGTCTCTCTCTCTTTCTCTCTCTGTCTCTCTCCCTCTCCCTCTCTCTCTCACTCTGTCTTTGGTTCTGAAGAAATAAAAGTAGGGCCTACCGACACCTATATAAGATCTTGATTAAATATAGAGTTATGCAGCATAGATCCTTATGGGAATCTATTTTAACCTGAAAAAAAAAATATATATATATACCAATACTCGACATTTTAACAGTTAGGAGCTTACAGTGACATTTCTAGGCAGCAGGTTTAACTTTGGTATTTGACTGTACAGAGGAGGTCAGTAACCCTTGCCTTAACCGGCCTGGGGAAAAATAAACACGGTTTTGTCCCTGCCCTGCTAGCCAAACTTTACCCTTATATTTTCTATCGTGCTCCGACTTTGGACATCCTGTAGGCCTTATGCTCAAAACAGGTCCAATGTTTTCACCAACGCATACACACATACACACATACACACATACATACATACATACATACATATTTATATATATATACATTACGGTTTATGAAGTGGGCATCGTATTGCAGGGATACTGTAATGAAGGTAATTGAAAGATTCGCCTATTCCTTCAGCAATAACACACACACACGCATACGCACGTACTGTACATATCTTAAAAAAAAAAAGAAACACACACAAACATCCACATACAAACACACACACACACACACACACACACACACACACACACACACACACACACACATATATATATATATATATATATATATATCCAAAAATAAACATCAATACACACACACATATATATCCAAAAACAAACATCCACATGCACACACACATACACACACAAAAAAACATCCACACACACACGCATATCCAAAAACAAACATCCACACACTTACACACACATACACACACACACAATCAAAGATCCCACCGATGCCTCAGGAGTTCATGTATGTTGTAAGCAGGAATGGAGAAAAAACTGGAGCCAAGGGGTAGGAAGAAGTAAAAAGTAAAGAGTTGGAGAAAGAGACTTACAGTATATAACTCCAAGGTAGCGAGAGGCGGAATGAAAAAAAAAAAAAAAAAAAAAAAAAAAAAAAAAGACTCAATCAATCTAACTCAATTTTCAGTGTTGTTAAATCTGGAGTAACTGCATGATTCCTCCAAACTCTTTCAAGCAACAGGTCTTGACTACTTTTCTTTAATCTGGTACTGTTTCCTGGAATACTTTGGAGGAGTTACGACGCTCCAATTCACCAAAAAGATAATATCCCCCTTAATTAACGTGGTAATTCCCTTTTGGTACATTGGAGTGCCTTGATTCCTCCAAAGTATGCCCTGAAACAGGATCAAGTTAACAAAAATAATGGTGTTCTGTTGCTTGGAAGAGTTTGGGAGGAATCAATTGCTCCAGATTTACTACCATTGATCTACCCCCCATCCCCTCTCCCCCCTCCCCCCCCATTCCCCCCTCCCCCCCAATCACCCCCTCCCCCCCATTCCCCCCCCCCCCCCCTCCCCCCCAACTTAAAACTGTCAGATGTTATTATGGAAGGAAGTTGGGGAGAATCCATCAAGTTAACTGGCCTTAAAAACACCATTAATTTCTCCTCTGGTCTGAAATTCCGGGAAGTTGGAAAGGGAATGTCGTTGGGCTAATACTCTCTCCGGTGTCTTGGTCTTTCAATTTTTTCCATCATTTTTGTTTTTATATTTTTTTTATGCTTCGTAGGACGGGAACTTTTCTGGGTCATATCAAATCGTCTGGTGTTTGTTGGCCCTCGCAAATTATCGAGACTGTGAGTATATGAATATGTATTGTTTCATATCATTTCACAGCGTTCAGCAACTGTTCATTAGCACTAACATAACATTTGCCAGGTGTTTAAAAAATGCACTAGATAGGAAAACTGTATATATGCATTCGTCGCCGTCAAAGATATATAGAGTTTCTCACCATGCAAAGTTTCTCTCCACCACCATGCAAAGTTTCTCTCCACCTCCATGCAAAGTTTCTCTCCACCACCATGCAAAGTTCTCTCCACCACCATGCAAAGTTTCTCTCCACCACCATGCAAAGTTTCTCTCCACCACCATGCAAAGTTTCTCTCCACCACCATGCAAAGTTTCTCTCCACCACCATGCAAAGTTTCTCTCCACCACCATGCAAAGTTTCTCTCCACCACCATGCAAAGTTTCTCTCCACCACCAAACACTTTCACTCTTCTTACAGACTACATGATACTGTTGCTGCTGCTGTTGGTATGTTCTGACACGCCAATACCAACTTTCCTGGCAGACGGGAGACCTTGGAAAATTACTTCTGCCAAGAACTGCATACAGAATCCTGAAAATTTACGTGTTTTCCATCAGGTGTCAAAGTAGGCATTGCTTTTCTTTCCCTAATTAGTACAGTACGTTTTTTTATTTTTTTATTTTTGCGTTTATACAGAATCATCAATTTGTTGTTGTTTTTTGTATAGGTTTTTCATTTTCTCTGTTAAAAAAATTAGTTGAGTCGTAATAGAAAAAATCTCACTTCATAAATTGCGAGGCGTAATGTGTGTGTGTGTGTATGCTTGTTTCTGTGCGTATGATTACATGAGGCAATATTATACGCGCGTGTGTGTGTGTGTGTGCATTACAAGTGCATGATTGTGTGTGTGTGTGTGTGTGCTCGTGTGCGCTCTTGCGTGTGTGTACATACATAGTGCCGGAATTAAGCCATGTTCAGAGTTGAAACATGAAGCGAAAGAGAAGTAGTCTATCATCATCAACAATTATGCGATTTTTAGACCCTCATATTTTCCACTCACTAAGTAAATGCAAATTTTGGCCCTCACAAAGGAATATATATTAGCTTCAAAGTTTGTAATTATACTGCATAATGACAGGGCAACAGGCAACCACTTCATCATCATCACCACCACCACTACCACCACCACCACCACCACCACTATTACTACTACTACTACAACTACTACTACTACTACTCCTACTGTTACTGCTACTACTACTGTTACTGCTACTACTACTACTACTACTACTACTACTACTACTATTAGCCCTGCCTTCCCAACTTCACTTCCACTTTCGCCCTCCCAGTTCTTCCTACTTACTATAAGCTAATAACGCCAACACCTAATTGACAGCACATGCAACTACAGAATTTTCACCTGCTAAGGGGGTGGGGGAGTAGGGGATAGGCTTGGGGGGGTTAGGGGGGCGCGGGAGTAGGGGACAGTCTTGGGGGGTTTAGGAATTAGGGAACAGACTTGGGGTGAGTAGAATGCCTGCCTGTTCCCTATTCCCACATACCCATAACCCCCCCCCCCCCCCAAGCCTGTCCCCCTACTCCCGCACCCCCCAAACCCCCCAAGCCTGTCCCCCTATTCCTGCACCCCCTTAAAGCCCCATAGAAAGTGTCACGAGTCAAAAATATAAGCTCATAAATTATTATAAGATCTATAAAATAAGCACACATCTTCACTACTCACCACACATCTTCACTACTCACCACACATCTTCACTACTCACCACACATCTTCACTACTCACCACACATCTTCACTACTCACCACACATCTTCACTACTCACCACACATCTTCACTACTCACCACACATCTTCACTACTCACCACACATCTTCACTACTCACCACACATCTTCACTACTCACCACACATCTTCACTACTCACCACACATCTTCACTACTCACCACACATCTTCACTACTCACCACACATCTTCACTACTCACCACACATCTTCACTACTCACCACACATCTTCACTACTCAAAACACACCACCCTACTTAATTAAATGAGGGATATCTTCATACCTATAAGTGTTATTAGAGACCAACTGGGAATGGTGAAAAAGTGAATTAACATATCACCAATATTTCCCCCCATTATATTTTAGAAGAAAAAATATATATATAAAAACATAACAATGGGATTACTCGCTATTATCACCCTGTTGGCTGGTGTTTACGTCGGGGTTTACGCAGCACAGAAGATGGGGGCATCACTGGATAAGGTTCCTGGACCCATGAGTATAATAGAGAAAGTCAAGCAGTATTTTTCTGAGACGAAACCCACCTCTTCCCACAAACGCCGTAAATGAGAGAATGTGGTTAGGTATATAGTCAGGCCACCTCCACTTTTCCCACGGTACTTTAATGAGAAGAAACACACATACCTCTCTCGCAAATGAATCCACATCTTACAGGCAGTCTCCCATTTATTGTCTTCGGGTGTAGAGGTACTTTGATGAATCCAGCAAGTCACTTTTACCCGTGCAGCGGTATTTTGATGTGAAGAAACCTACCTACAACGAATGGAACCTCAAGTCAACAATCCTTCCTCCTCTTTTGTCGCGTGCAGTGTTTGTTACACCCACGATGACAGCGAGTGTGAAGCCACATATGTTTAGGCAGAATAAATATCTGTTCATAATTGTAAATCAATAATATCCGGGAAATGCTACTTGCACCTATCTCTCTCTTATTGCCTATACCATCTATTATAATAAAGTAGACTTTGAGCCTAATAAACACAAGATTACCCATTCAAATATGCAGCCATCAACATTCAGCGCGATGCAATTAACTCGATCAGTCAAACACATAACGATTGACTTTCTCTATTGGCAAACGAGAGTGGGTGAAAGCCTAATTAAATAGCTGTATGAAAATTTACTTTTACTCAATCACCTGGAAATATTCCAATAACACTAGGCAAATTTCCCAGCACTTTAATCGCCAGATACGAAAAATGATTAGTTTTATTCATTGCTCACACACTGATTAACTCGTTTCATTTTAAATACGCATGAGAATTTTCACATATATGGTAATTATATGGGATAATACAGTAGCAGCAAACGTTTGGAAGATTGGATCGCCTTGATTCCTCCACAGCAAGTCAGTCAGGAAAGATGCCAACCAGCCAGCCAGGACCACAGATAAACAAAAGAAATAGTTAGTAGGAATCAGTGGCTCCAGATTTACCACCACCACCACTAACAACAACAACAACAACATCGTATACCACCACCACTAACAATAACAACAACAACATCGTATAACCACACAACATTGTATTACCACCACTACCACCACCATCAACATTGTATTACCACCACTACCACCACCATCAACATTGTATTACCACCACCTTAATTTTGTGGGGTCGATACTACATTACCATATCAACCTTCCTAATGAGGGCTGTGGCTACTGTGATGTCATTGTTCCCTTATGTGTGGCAAGTCTGGCTGTCTGGGTAAATACACTAGGTCGAGGTATGTAATGAGAGGTTAGCGAAAAGTTGGTTGACGTGAAAGAGTGAAAGAGAGAGAGGGAGAGGGAGAGAGGGGGAGGTTGATTGATAGACAGGGAAGATAGATAGATAGATAAATGAGAGAGAACAAAAGAGTGTAAGGTAGGTAGGTATGTAGCTGATAGATATATACATAGATAGGGAGAGAGATAGAGAAACAGAGAGAGAGAGAAAGGGGGGGGGGAGGAAATGAGCAATAAATTTCCCCTTTGAGGACAGAGCTGTACCTCCCACCAAAGGTTTCTCTCTCTCTCTCTCCACTATGTTTCTTTTCTCTCATTGACTTCTGCTCCCCTTTGTCAACTTCTTAATTCCCTCTTATATTTCCCAGCCAAGAGAGAGATTTACTGACTGACCTCACACGCCCACACACCCACCCAACCACAAACCCACACACCCACCCAACCACAAACTCACACACACACCCAACCACAAACCCACACACCCACCCAACCACAAACCCACCCACACGCCCACAACCCACTCACTCGTCCAGCCACAAACCCACACACACACACACACCCACACACACACACACCCACACCCACACAAGCCCATATACCAATCCACTCACTCGCCCAACCACAAACCCACTCATACGCCCCTATACAAGCCCACAAACCCATCCACTCACTCGCCCACCCACACACCCACCCTGTAAGTGGTCTGTTGGATGGGTTGATATGTTTTGTAGCACAGCTCGGATATATCAGCAGCCTCCACTTACTTCACTTCATCGACATTCTATTGCCCTCCACAATCCCCTCGTTTCTTCCCCATCCGATTCTCCCTTGGTCAGACTCTTTCTTCCCATACAGCTTTTGTTCTCTTTCATGTTACCATATAGACTGATTTCTCCTTACCTCAGCATCCATTATTCCTTCCCATTGTCGTACTATTTCATTCATTGTTCAAGTTACAGTATACAATTGTTCGTTCACTATATTTTTGTTTGTTTCTCTCTGCATACTCTTTCTTTTGAAGTGAAATTTGGTGAATAACTGTGTGTCGGTTCAAAGATGTATTTATATTAATTAATGGATTCGATAAGTTTTTGTTCTTGTCCTTAGTAAGAGTCGCTTGATTTTAGCTTTGGAATTAAATTTTGAAATATTTTTACGGGTGTGACAGTAAATCAAAACTTTTTCTTGCTCTCGTAAACAGAACTGTGAAACGCTATTGGTAAGTTTGTATCGAAAAACTTGCCACTTCACCTGGTGCTGATGTGAAGTTGTCATGTTGTATTCTCAGGGATCTTGAGGCCCAGTAAATAAACAGAACTGGCAATGTTGACCAAATTTAAGGGGACTATACTTTTGGTACATTGAAGTGCCTTGATTCCTCCAAAGTATGCCACGAAACAGAACCATATGGACAGATATAATGGTGATCTGTTGCTTGGATTAGTTTGGAGGAATCATCATCTACAAAAAAGCCAGAACTATACTCTCCCCTTAAGGAGGAAATTCGGTGTTGGTAAATTTGGAGTAACTGAATCGTCCAAACTATTCCGAGCAACAGAACACCATTATTTTTGCTCTTCTGGTCCTGTTTCCTAGCATATTTTAGAGGAATCAAGGCACTCCAATGTAACAAAAGCGAATTATACCACTTTAAGGGGCAAGTAGAGTGTTGGTAAATCTGGAGCAACTGATTCCTCCACATTATGCCAAGCAACAGACTACCATTAGTTGTGTTACTTTGGTACTGTTTCCTGGCATAATAAAAGCAGTGGATTATTTTACGCATTTTTGTTTTACCCAGATTATACTAAGTTACGAACTGTACTGTGGAGTGAAAAGTACAAGGTTTCATAAAAAAATATTCCAGTTGCATAAAAAAATATTCCAGTTGCATAAAAAAATATTCCAGTTGCATAAAAAAAAATATATATAACATTTAACAAATTGAGTTTTATAAAATGAGAATCATCATACGCAAAAAAAAATTCATGTGCCCAGAAAAGCTTTAAAAAATTAGCGTATATATTTTGTCGGCAGAGAATTTTTCTTAGTAAGACAAAAATGACATTAACTTGGCATAACATAAAGTAGAGTTTATATATATATATATATATATATGTATATATTTTTTTCATGGAAAGAAAACGAGTTAATGGATGTCAAGGAAGTGAGTGAAAGAAGACGAGTAAAGAAGAAGACGAGTAAAAAAGACGACGAGTAAAGACAAGTACAGAAGAAGAGTTAATGGATGGAGGCTCATAATCACCAACAGTGTAATAGGCACAAGGAAACATAAAGTATTGTGCATAAAATAGAAATAATAATCCATCGTCATATTATATAAACAGTAAATACAACTGCAATAATTCCTTAATAATTCTATGATTGTTTTCTACGCCATTGTGGAATTTTCTGTTCACTAGTACCGTATATTTCCTCCTCAATTCACAAGGGATGGAAGGGGAAGGAGTAGCATGGTATGGGCCTCTCGTTGTCAGTGTTAGAATGTGTGTCTTTTTAATTAAGGGGGAAGTTTTGTGTTGGTAATTCTGGAGCAACTGAATCCTCCAAACTATTCCAAGCAACAGAATGCCATTATTTCTGCTCTTCTGGTCCTGTTTCCTAGCATACTTTGGAGGAATCGAGGAGCTCCAATGTAACAAAAGCGAATTACCCCCTTAATTAAGTGTCGTAAACAAAAAAGATTCTTGTGTTCTGTAATTAAGACTCATCGTTCTTCTTAATTAAACACTTTCCTATTTCTACTTTTTTTTTAATATGGTGCATTGTTGCGCTGTTCAAATAAAACTAAACTTTGGATTCTTTTAATAAATCGGAAAGGAGTCCACAATATACGTTCATGCTTCCCCTTTGCTCGTCCTCTCTCTCTCTCTCTCTCTCACTCTCTCTCTCTCTCTCTCTCTCACACACACACCGTTCTCCTTCCTCTCTCTCTCTCTCATTCTCACACACACACACTCCTTTCTCCTTCCTCTCTCTCTCTCTCACAAACACACACACTCCTTTCTCCTCTCTCTCTCTCTCTCTCTCTCTCACTCTCACACACACACACATACAAACACACACACTCCTTTCTCCTTCCTCTCTCTCTCTCTCACAAACACACACACTCCTCTCTCTCTCTCTCTCTCTCTCACTTTCTATCTCCATTCTCCTTCCTCTCTGCTTGCCCTCACTGTCTGGTTGTCTGGCTCCCTCTGCTTCCCCTTCCTTCCCTGGCAATCCTCCTCCTCTCCTGCATCAGCACAAGAAAGTCTCGAGAGTTTCTAGAGGGAGTTTCCAGAGGGTCTTTCTTGCCAGCATGTATTCCCTTTCCTTCGCCCTCTCTCTTCCTTTAAATACTACACACAGGCAGACAGTCGAACCAAAAATCTTTCGTCGTTCAAATTCGGGTTCAGTCCCTCTCTGAAAACAAAGCTGAAGGACGGACGAGATGTAACCCTAGCTTGACCAGAGGACGGAGGAAAATGTTCTGGCGTGATAGAGTGTTGAGTGTGTTTGAGGAGGAGACATCCGGAGGGGACGTGAGTAAGGGTTGCCGCTCTGTTTACTTATCTTGATTTCCTCACACACGTTTGTTGGTTGGTTTGTTGGTTGGTTTGTAGACTTGCCTTGGTACACTGTTGGTTTGTTTGTTTATTTGTTTGTTTGTTTGTGTGTTGAACCCTTGGACTTACGGGGGTTCTTGTGTGATGGTTTAAATCGTCTGCTGTTAGTCCATACAAGCAGGCCTACATAATAAAATATATCATTCATCAGAGACGGATGAATATGTAATATAAATTAATGTTTTGTTCCATATTTCTTTTCATTTTTTTTATTATGATGTTATTAGTTTTTCTCTCTGACAAAATATCTTGTTTTAAATAGGTTAGTGCTCTATATTAAATTTTTTGTTGTGAACGAAAGAGAAATTTTGTGTTGGTGAAAATATAGAGAAGTTTTGTGCATCGAACTATTGCACTTCTCTTTGAACCCAACTCCCATGGGCAAGAAGGAGTGTGTGCGCTTAAAGACGATGCTTTAAGAAGACTAGTTAGCGAATTAACAAAGGAAAATGTACATACTGTAGACTAGACCAGATGCTGATATACACGCCTCACGTCTCATACTTTTCACTGAATATAAATACCCTACTCTCTCTCTCTCTCTCTCTCTCTCTCTCTCTCTCTCTCTCTCTCTATTACAGCTTCCCCTCTTGTCATTTATCATCACTATTCGTCAGACTCGGGCCTCACCTTCTCTGTTCTTATGTGATTGTCTTTATTGTCCTCTCCTCCTTCACATATATATATACAGTACAGTATATCTCTTATCATCATCAGTATATCTCTTATCAGTATCTCTCTTATCATTTCCCTCCTCTATTATCCTCAAGAGCCCACACGTCACAAATATATATTAATGTTTTATCTTTTTATTGTTTATTCTCACAATAATTATGCAACTGTGTCGTCAAATAAGGAATATATAATTAGTTTTGTGTTGGTTCGTCACTTTCTATCAGTGAACAAAGCATTGAAAAAAAACACTAGATAACTTTTTAAATTGGGGATGCATTGTCTATTATGGAACGGGATATTTCACATGACAGCTGAGTGTTATGGAATTTTTGTGTTGAATTTATTATAAGCATTACCTAGTTCTGTCTAGTGGAAGAAGTGTCATCAATAACTTTTTAGGATAAGAAACTAACATCAACCATTTTATTAACTCTCACTCAGGTTGTGGTGATGTCAGGTTGTGGTATAAAGTTGTGGTGTCAGGTTGTAGTATAAGGTTGTGGTGAGGTCAGGTTGTGGTGTCAGGTTGTGGTGAGGTCAGGTTGTGGTGTCAGGTTGTGGTGAGGTCAGGTTGTGGTTTAAGATTGTGGTGTCAGGTTGTGGTATAAGATTGTGGTGTCAGGTTGTGGTGTCAGGTTGTGGTGTCAGGTTGTGGTATAAGATTGTGGTGTCAAAACAAAAACAAAAACAAACCTATAATAACATCTTTGAATGACTGAACTCCACATAAGGTTTATTCTCATTATTAATAAAGTTGCCATTATTATTATTATTATTATAATTTTATTGTAGGCCAAATTTTTGCCTAACGATTTGCCGACACTATTGTAAGAGCAGTGCCGTGTGGAGTGACTGTGGTAAAAAAAAAAAAAAAGAGAAAAAAAAGGTCAAACTCGTTTTATTTGGATTATGAGTGAGCATTTTTATTTTCATCAGTCACACATTCGGTTTAATTGTTCACAAATTGCACTCCTATATAAGGGCCTATATCAAACTTTATCTCAAATTTTATATATATATGCTACAATATAATACAGTAATCACAGATGTTTTTCCTGGTCGTATAATTATATATTGAAGTATTTTGTTTCCAGACACACTTTGAAGGAGTTAATAGCACTCTCAATTTGAATGAGATATATTACCTAGCTTCTAAATATTAATAAAATAGAATGGAAATAAAAGAGAAGTATTTTTTGTAATAGTTAAGCCAAGGGATGGGAAGCAGAGAGAGAGAGAGAGAGAGAGAGAGAGAGAGAGAGAGAGAGAGAGAGAGAGAGAGAGAGAGAGAGAGAAAGAGAGAGAGAGAGAAGTAGGGATGCAGGTACAAGGAAGCGAGGAGTCATATACAGTACTTGGGCCGGGAGCGAGAGTAAAGGATAGAAAATGTAGATAAAGAAGATGAAGGGGGAACACGAAGGAGAGAAAATGTAGATGAAGACGACGAAGGGGAACACGAAGGACACGAAGGAGAACACGAAGGGCACGAAGGTGAACACGAAGGAGATAATAATTATATATAATGTGTACAAGAGAGTATAACTGTAGTGAGAATGGAACCAGAAGTGGAAGAATTAAGGAGGAAGACTGGGGAAGAGGAGAGGTTTGGGAGAGAATTGGGGAATGGGACATCTTTTGGGAGAGTTGGGGAATGGGACATCTTTTGGGAGAGTTGGGGAATGGGATAACTTTGGGGGGATTGAGGAAGGGGACAGCTTTGGCCCACCGAGAGTATATCAAAACCGTCACCCTTTTTTATTTACATATGTGGAATTTTGGGGAGGAGTGGAAATTGCAGCCGGTTCCAATATTTAAACTAAACTGGAAATTTTTTCTAACAAAACCCACAGTGAATCAGGGCCGATATTGCAGGGGGACTCAGTAAGAATGATTTTTCTTACACATAAATATATTCCACTAAATGTTGGGGTGTTTGTGCTTTGGTGAATATATATTGTAGGGAAACATCACACATAAGGAGGAACATTTGTACTGGTAACGTGATATTAAAAGCTTCTTCTCCGGGTCAAAGGTTGTTGTCAGTGAAAGACTCGATCTCAGTTCTTATTTAGTATTGCGAATAGTATATTGTCAATGAGAAACCCAGGAAATGTATTTTAACCTGAGGCTACATTTCTTCACCTTCGCTTCCTACTTCGGCAAAGTGACTGATGATTGTATTTCTTATTCTTTGAGGACTAGTCAGGTTTTCATTTACTTTAGAGGAAAATTCCGTGTGCATAAAATATATATATTGATTTTTTTTTAGAAGGGAGGTATATTGACATTTTCTCCTACACTCAGTCAAAATAATATTGCTGCACGCCGTTGGAAAAATATAATACTTTGCAGTAACTGTTTTGGTGCGGCGTTTCCTTCCTGTACGTTGTTTGGAAATATATTTTTAGTGACTGAATAGAGTCCGGCCAAAATTATTGCCAGATCCTATATATATGCAGTTTAGAACACGAAATAAAACGTGTGCAAAATAAATTATTATCTAATAGCACAACAACGTGGTATTTATGTTTACAAATTCTGCTCTGTTAATTGCACAGTATGAAATAGGTTTTTAAAATCATATATACATACATACATACATTCCATCGTGCTTTTGCCATTACGAGGTCATGTGTTGTGAACGAATTAGGGAGCTACTAAACTAACTAACTAACTCACTACGAAGAGATCTTTTACACTTTCCCATTCTGAGGGATGTTTTTGCGAGCAGTTTGAAAGTCACGTCTCTCTTAGTTATCCAAGTCCCGAATTCTTGCGTCAAGAGAATGAATGGGGAAAGTTTTAGTGTGTAACTTTTCCTTTGCTTTTGTTTTGGTTTGTTTTATGAAATCCAAAACTCGAGTCTCTCATATAATACTACTACTACTACTCATTCTGTATCTAGTAAACTGAAAGGAAAATGATGCGACATGGCAGACACTTTATCATAGGAAGAAAACAAAAACGAAGCATTGTAATCCTGTCTTGATGTTGTTGAAGTTGACTCGACCTTAATCAACCATCACTTACACCTGCTCATTTCAACACGGGATTTATCTACTGTATTTCTTGTCACGTGGGTCCGATTTATTGTGTAAGTAAGACCCAACTATGTATTGGACTTTTAGGGTTATAGGCAAGAACATTCATCGTGGTGTATACGATGGTGTGGTACTACTGGGTCTATATAATGGCTCTGTAGTGTGTCCATGGAGGCATCGTACCGTTACCACGCCATCGTAAATACCACCCATGCACGAGTACCATGGATAGTGTGTGTAGTTTTCGTGGTCATTTTACAAACCCTAACCTCGGGGTCACTATCTAGCTGAGAGTAACGACCGACCCGTGAGATTTGTATACCTTTCGTTCGTGAATAAGTCCTTGGGGGTCGACAAAAAAATACGGGGCCTTAAATCTGCCTGCGGTGGGGTGGTTGTGAATGTATGCATGGATGGGAGGAGGATGTGTGGATGGGGTGTGTATGGTAGTGTGTGTGTAGGTGTGTGTGTGTGTGTGTGTAGGGGTGTGTAGGGGTGTGGGAGGCAAGCAGGGTGAAGGTGGAGTGAGAAGTGGTGTGTGTGTGTGGGGGGGGAATCTTGTGAGAGGTGGAGTGAGGGTGGAATGGGGTTCGAAAGTCGGGACATTGAAGGAGGGGAGGGAGAGTGGGTGTGGGTATTATTGGTGGGTATTGTGGAGCCTCAGGGAAGGTGGAGGAATAGGTGGGGGTGGGGGTGGGGGTGGAGTTGGGGATGGTGCATGGAGGGTGGTAGGTAGGCTGGCTGTGATGGGGGGGGGGGACGGGGGGGATGTGGTGTGGTGTTACTTAAAGGTGAACTCGTGAGAGGAGAGATAAAACAGTTTTTTTTTTTTGCTTGTTACTGTGTGTGTATGTGTGTGTTTGCTTGCCTGTGTGTGTGTGTGAGTGAGTGTGTGTATATGTATGTGTGTGTGTGTGAGTGTGTATGTGGTGTGTGTGTGTGTGCATGAGTGGAGAGTGGGGTATATAAGCCTTAACCTTCACCACCATTAAGCGTGAAATGAACCGTGTGACCAAAGAGCAAATGTGATCGCTAATTATAATACGTTAATGGCCATCCACAATAACACTTGGGTTTTATTTTTTTATTAACGCTTGGGTTTTATTTATTTTTATTTATGTGGCTAAAATGCACCGCTTCCCTTGCAACTAATGGGGCTTTAAGAGGGTGCGGGAGTAGGGGACAGGCTTGGGGGGGGGGTATGGGAGTAAGGGACAGGCTTGGGGGCGGGACTGTGGGGGTGCGGGAATAAGGGGACAGGCTTGGGATGGGTAGAAAGCCTGTAACCTATTCCTGCACCCCCCCTAAACATCCCCCAAAGCCTGTCCCCCTACTCCTGCACCCCCCTAGATCCCCCACGCCTGTCCCCTATTCCCACACACCCTTAAATACGTGTTTCGAGTAGATGCCAGTGTCTATAAAAGTTGGAGGCAATTACTTAGCAGTGTAAATGTTTGTTGTAATTTGCCTTGGTTGGTTTGCACTGCATTTACCGAAAGAGTTAAGAAATGAGATGAGGGAGCCTGTGCATTTTCCCCAGGTTAAATAAAATGCACTTAACACGAGGGATGATGATGATAATTATTTAAGGGTTCATAATATAGCAGGTAGAGGGCTTAAAGGGAACTACTACTTATTTTTGCACATCAAGTCCTGTTTCCTGGCATATATATAGTATACTTTGAAGGACTCATGGCACTCCAATATACCCAGAGTGTATTACCATATTAATGAAGAGAGTACAACTTTGTAGGTGAATTGGAGGGCTACAATTTCCTCCAAACAATATATCATTCTGTACACGAAAACATTAAGGAGAAAAATAGGTGTGTGTGTGTGTTGTTGTTTTTTTCGGTGAATTAGAGGATGGCTACTGATTCCTCCAAGCCATGTCAGACAACAGGCCTCTTCGTTAAGGGGGTGCTGGAGTAGGGGGACAGGCTTGGGGTAGGGTAGAAAGCCTGTCCCCTATTCCACACTTCCTTAAACTTCCCCCCAAAGCCTGTTTCATATTACCGCACCCCCCTATCCTCTCCCCAAGCCTGTCCCCCTATTCCCGCACCCCCTTATCCTCCCCCCAAGCCTGTCCCCCTTTTCCAGCACCCTCTTAAACAAGTGGAGAATCTTGTTTTCTTGTTTTGTTCAGGAGGCTGCGTAAACTCCACTTAGTCCACAACAAACGACCCCTTTAAACTGATTATCATGTTGGCAATATTGAAGGCTGCTGATTCCTCCTAACTACGCCAGAAAACAAACACCCTCTGTGGTATAAATCAGTAATCTGTTTCGTGGCATAGTTTGGAGGAATCAGAGACCTTCCATGGATGCATTCACCGACAAAGGAATATCTGCCTCTTAAGTTACACGGTTATTCAGAGCCAAATCCTTCCTTCCCTGTAATGTGTTTATATGTAATGTATCTCTCTTTATCTGGGACGGCTTCAAGTTAGTTTAGTGGGGAAGATATTATCATTATTCCTAGTGGTTTAAAGTGTTGTTTTATTTTTGTCGGTAAGATATTTTGCTAGTGTTTTAAAGTGTTGTTTTATTTTTGTGGGTTACTAAGATATTATTGCTAGTGGTTTAAAGTATTATTTGTTTTTCAGTGGGTAAGAAATTTTGCTAGTGGTTTAAAGTGTTATTTTATATTAGTGAGAAAGAAATTTTTGCTAGTGGTTTAAAGTGTTATTTGTTTTTCAGTAGGTAAGATATTTTTGCCTATTTTTTCTAGTGGTTTAAAGTATTATTTTCTTTTGTTTGTAGTTATTGAATCCTTTGCATTGTGCCACGAAACAGGAGGCCTCATTGAACATATGCGTATCGGATCTGTTGTCTGGCATAGTTTGGAGGAATGGGTAGTGTCTAATATCCCCACACAAAAGCATCATAATTATTCCTACACTACACACACCACTTGGCTAACATTACAATTTAGACCACCACTTCATTCCTCAGTGTTGCATGGAGGACACAATCTGGTAATGAATTGACTCGGGAAACTCCATATATTGTACGCCGACTGTACACGTATAATGGGTTTAATTAATTCAAAGCCAAGTTAATCATTAGTTAATTTAATCAGAGACTCATGCAGATGTAAACGAACTGAAAGATGATTACTATGAGTATCCTATTTAAGTTGTTAGATGTGATTGATAGGCTGAATAATTTCATACGATGGAATCTAAATATCAAGATAATTTTTTTTTACAGTTGAATATAAACAGCAAAAGATTTTATTGTTTCCAGAATAAGGTTGTTTGGTGTTGGGTCATAAACTGTATCTAGTAAATTGGATGATAATAGTAAAATGAGACCCTGTGATATAGTCAGAAAATTGGAGGTAAATGAGTCCTTCAAATAATGCCACGAAACACCACTTACATGGAAGGAGCTTGTTTCGTGGCGTGTCAGGAGAAATCAGAAGCCTCCAGTTTCCATACACAATCACAGGGTCCTTAACTCATTAAAACATGTACTCGTGTAAATGTCCCTTTATACAAACATTTATCTCTCATTGTGAATTAATGAATCTGATAAATGGTAATCAAGCCACGGAATTAAAGAGAGATGAACAGTGTAAAGACAAATATAGTTTAATTAATAAGTTCGAGTATATATATAATTGTCTATGATATATACCACTAACGTTAAGCATTACAAATGTTTTTTATATGTTATTTTAAGCTCGTATACACTAATATATATTTGACCCTGCCAACAGTAAGGACAATATAATGTATAATGCAGTAAAAAGCAAAATTCAGACAAAGATTATGGTAATGTATATATATTTTTAATCCACCCCACAGCATGGACACTATAATATTATATAGTGCAATAAAAAAGTAAACCTCAAGCACAGATTACAGTATAATTATGATTAAAAGTTATAACCACTTGGAAATAATATCAACACATAAAAATTAATGATTGATTGACTTTGATGAGGTGGTTTGTTTGTTGTTACTCTGATGCAGACTTTGGTATCGTTTCAAGGACCTTATTACTCTATCTGACTGACTGTTTATGTGTGTGTGTGTGTGTGTGTGTGTGTGAGTCTGAATGTGTGTGAGTGTGTGTATGTGTGAGTCTGAGTGTGTGTATGTATGAGTGTGTGTGTGTGTATCTTAGTATCTGTGTGTGTGTATATACTCTATATGTTATCTCGTTTCTAGCTTGTCTATCTCTTGTCTTGTGTTCTCTTCTCTTCTCTCCCTTTCCCTTCCTTTCTCCCCCTTTGCGTTCCACTTCCCTTCACCAACCTTTCAGTAGCCCCTGCCAACTCCATTTCCTCTCCCTCGGGTTTTTTTGCAGCGGTGTACAGTTGCGGACAGAAGTTGTAATTCTATCATATCTACAGTACAACCTCTGAAAATACATGACTAAAACAAAAATCATACTTGCATACGTAATAAAATTGAAGTAAATATTTATTATAATTTTATGTAGTACAACCTCTGAAAATACATAACTAAGATTAAAATCATACCTGCATACGTAACAAAATTGAAAGATATATTTATTATAATTTTTATTTTTTATTATTCCTTGACCTTCAACAATAAGTAAAAATATTAACATTTTTTTTTTTCAATAATTTATTCATTTAAGATTCCTCAAAAGATTGATTAGTTAAGGGGAGATTCTCTTGTTGGTGAACTGGAAGGTCTACTGATTCCTCCAAACTATGCCACGAAACAGAACCCCTCCCTGTGCAATTTATACAAGGGAATGTGTTTTATAATATAGCTGAGTTTGGAGGCCTGCACTGACTCCAAATTGATTACAAAAGGTTACTTACTACTTCCCTTAAACCCAAGTCCAAGTAAAGAAATCAATCCGTGTAATCTCTCTCTCTCTCTCTCTCTCTCTCTCTCTCACACACACACACACACACACACACACACACACACACACACATACACACACACACACATATATACACACACACACACACACACACACACACACACACACACACACACACACACACACGCACACATACACACGTCTGTAGTCAATTATGGCAGGATTGAATGGGTTCACTCATGTTACTGTCTATTCAACTTTCCAACCACTCCTGCAGCCAAATATATTCTCTCTCTCTCTCTCTCTCTCTCTCTCTCTCTCTCTCTCTCTCTCTCATATATGTTAGGCATTTAGCAGTCTCTGTAGTTGTCTCTTCTCTGTCAGTCTGCCTCTCTTTCCTCTGTCACTTTCCCCCTCGTTTCTCTCCTCGCTACAAGACGCAGTTCATTGCAATCATTGTTTATATATTTTTTATTTATCATCTCCTCCTCACTTTCCCTCCAACATTATTATCCTCCATTATTCCTACAATAATATTTCACCGAGGTACAGTTGCCAAAAAAGGTAATGCGACAACTATTGCTACAACATTAAATATATTAATGTCCATAGTTGTTTGTAGGGATTATAAGTATGTATTACAGAAGGATATGTATATTTCCTTCTGTTATACATGCTTATAGTCCCTACAAATAGTTGTGGATATTACTATGATTAAAGTTCTATCAAGATTTGTCGCAATACCTTTTTTGGCAACTGTACATATTCTTTCACTTCATTTTCCAAATCCCCATTCATTGCTCTCTCTCTCTCTCTCTTTCTCTCGGCCCTCATAAAAAAAAATAAAAAGGCTCATTTATCCCTTCGTTGATATGCAAAATTCTTGATAAACGTAAAGGATGTGATTATCTGGGGATGGCCTCTTTAACTGGATAAATTATGAGCTCGTGCTGAACCCAACCTGTTTTTTTTTTTTTTTTTTTTTTTATCACCTGGGGGCATTAATGGAAGAATCTCTTGTTGGTAAATTGAAGGGTTAATTAATAATGATTCCTCCAAAAAAAACTATACAGTATATCCCAAGGAAATAGAGGACCTTGATTAATGCTACTAATAAGGGATCTGTTTCATGGCACACACACACACACACACACACACGCACACACACACACACACACACACACACACACACACACACACACACACACACACACACACACACACACACTCAACAAAAATTAGATAAAAAAAAATCCGAAAATGTCATCCCATTCATTACAGTATGTGTACGGCAGATACATTCATAACATACATACATACATAACATACATAACATACATAACATTGATATTTGCTTTCCTTAGTCGTGCCGGTCCTATTAATTTTTATCCCCGTGTCGAAGTATTCTGGAATGTCCACTCAGTCTGCCTCGCCCACTCCAACACAACAATAAATTCTTCACTCTCTTTCTCTTCATTCTTTTTCTTGTTCGGGCTTTGAAACCCATCCATTTTTTTTCTCGGTGTACCAGAGTCTCTCAGTTTCATAGCAGTTGTTTGTGTATATATATTATTTTCATCTCTTCTTTATAGTTTCCTCCATTGATATATAGCCAGATGTGGACAGCAAGCAAGCAAGCAACTCGTATGGACCATTTTGTCAGTCACTGTGTGGTGTTGTGATTCTGCCCCATAAAAATGACTATAAAAAGTAACAACATGTTTTTATGCACAGTTGATTATTAGCTCTAGACGGAACTTACCTACTCTACACGTTATTCCCTACAGATACATAGTCTTTACTCATAGCTACACTACATATAATTACATTTGCATATTTTTCCCATAAGAGCAGGAACATTTACAGACTCGGGGATAATTACAAATGGTAGATTCTTTGTTTTTATTATTATTATTCTTTTATGGAGGTGAGAAGGGAGGTTAGTTACATTAAGTGCTGTATCAGAGAGGACATAGGAATCGTGGTTCTTTAGGCTTAGCTTATCAAAGGTTTGGTGGTTACGTAGGTTAGTTTCCTGATGAGCGAGTTGTGGTGTGCAAATGTTGGAATTATATATCACAGATCGCAGACCATGTATGACTCCGTGAAGTATAATAATAATGCACATCACACCTTTCTTTACAATACATACACTTATAGACCAAACTAAGGTGTGTGTACTGTATTGTTAGGATTGTTAGGAAGGGAAGTGTGTGTGTGTATTGTTAGGAAGGGAAGTGTGTGTGTGTACTGTTAGGAAGGGAAGTGTGTGTGTGTATTGTTAGGATGGTTAGGAAGGGAAGTGTGTGTGTGTGTATTGTTAGGAAGGGAAGTGTGTGTGTGTACTGTATTGTTAGGAAGGGAAGTGTGTGTGTGTACTGTATTGTTAGGAAGGGAAAGTGCAGTGCTGTGTTACTGCTGTTCTGAGTCCATTAGTGAACTACGTGGGTGTCAGCCAGACTTGTAACCCTATTGTCGCAGCTCCAGAGACACGGCATCACACCAATGTTAATGAGACCAGTGTCACTCTTGGTCATATCAAGGGGGGGGGGGGGGTTGGTGGGGCCTTGTGGGGTTCCTGTTTATTAAATTATTTCTTGATTAGGGATGTTCGTAGGTACTCTGAGTCGGTATGTAGCACTGTGTGTGTTCATTATCCTCCTACGTTTGTCAGCGGGTGGTCGGTACATTATTACTTACTTCTAGGTATGTGTAATGGAAAACTATTTATGTTTATAGAGGTTAAGATAGTCTAACTACTGCTACACATGTTGAAGATGGTGAAGGTATTAGATCAGAATACTTGTATTAGTAGTCTATGCATTTAGGTATTCTATGCTATCCTCCTCTCATAATTATAATACCACAGACTAATATGTTATTGGTTTGAAGGTCATGTTAAAGAGTAAAACAAGTAAGATGGAAAGTCCATTATAGAACATTAATTTTTTTCGTGATATCAGTCAGGAATCACTCAGTCATCACAGTTTCATCAAAATGATTATCACCAACCAACTCCAATTTTCAGACAGTCCAAACCATCACAGATGAATCACAATGTTGATACATATGTGTATTGATGTAACTTTAAGCACCACCAGGGGTTTAGTTCACCCTGGCATGGAGTAAGTCAGTCATTGTTGGGAATGCTAATAACGGGTGAAATCCTTTGCATTTTTCTTTAACAAATATCAGACTATTTCGTGTTGGAGGGAAACACGGCTGACTTCCAAAGGTTTGAGGTCATTTCCATTAACCATAAGCATTCGTCTTTTAATTATATTGTAGACTAAACCAGGCAAGTTGAAATGTAATGGAAAACCCACGTCGGACAAACTGAAATGATGTACAGTATACATTACTCTTTGCTTTCACGCAGCACATACTATAGAAGAATATTATCTCATTTGATAGCATTTCTCTTCAAATTCTGGCTGTGTTGTATCACTCGTAGAGCAATGTATATATGTGTTTAAAATACTTGCAAAGACTAGAACATAACCCCTAACTACAATTATTCTTATACACTCCTTTGTGCAAACGTATAAACAATTTTATCTCAATTTTTACAAATCTTCTTATCCACAACAAGTACAGTACAATGCGGACAAAAAATGTACTTCCGTCCATCGCCCCTGTGTTGCGTTCCCTGTACAGGTGTTGTGTTGTGTTGTTTTGTTCATAAGCCTCTCCAACGAACTGGGCAATATAATTAAACTTTTCCTTCCGTGGACACCTAGCGGCCGTAAGCTACTCTTGTTTGCATATAATTAGGGCCATGAAGCTCTTGTGTTCAGACGTAGTAGACAGGCTTCACATCTGTTTTGAAGACCACATGTTTATCGATGCGCACTCACACAGACAAACCCACACACTTTCTCTCTCACACACCAACCTACCACCACCTCTACACACACACACACACACACACACAAACAAGTGGTAAAGGGATTGTGTCTGTAATTCATCACTTGTAAGGATACCAGGTACGTTGTCTTATAATTCAACGTGGTACCGTAACAGCTGCAGTATTTGGAAATTACCCTCACTTCCCTCCCTCTGTAGCTGGGTACCAGTTTGGAAGTCGTGACGTGTGTGTGTGTGATTAGCAGTTGACCTGGGCCACGGTAACCGGCTTGATGAGGACGATGTCCAGATTCGGAACATTAAAAAAAGAAAAAAAAAACTATCCTAACCAAATTTTACCAAACCAAACCAAAGTAACCTAACCTAACCTAACCTCGGGATTACCAATATACCACATTTTGTAAACCTCGTAACGAGTGTTCAAGAGACAAATGGGTGAAATGAGTAAGGCTGAGTGAAGTGAAAAGGGGTTGTTGACAGAGTACAAAGGGGACGAGGACTGGAGCTTATCGGAATGAGGCTATTGAGTATGGAGCATCAGGGAAACATTGGCTTGCAACTGATTATGCAACAGAGGGAATGGTATGGCATGTAGAGTGAGTAGTAGAAGTAGTAGTAGTAGTAACAGTAGTAGTAGTAGTAGTAGTAGGGCTGTTGATAGACTCGACCTGTTTATTACTTGCTTTGGGACTCAGCTAGATTGGATTTATGTGAGGGTGTGTGTGTGTGTGATTTTACTTCTGGTTGTGTGTGTGTGTGTGCGTGGGTCCGTGTTGTGTGTCTGTGTGTGTGTACGTTTTTCTATGTACATACTGTATTTTGAGTGTGTGTGTGTAAATATGCGACTAGGCAAAATTGAATTGAGCTGAACTGTACCTATCTAAACTGTCCCATTTCCACCCCTGAAAAAAAACTAAAAAAGGAAAAACGTGAAGCCTCTACAGGAATAAAGTCAAATCTGTGTTGGACGCAATGAATTTAGCACTGTCGGGTTTGGAAAGGGCAAAAGAGGCGTTTCTCGTACAGTTAAGTGGGGGAGTGAGGCATCAGAGCTATAGATATATAGATTGAAAGATACATTTACATTTACATTAAAGTTCATTCGTGTAAACCCCATGTTAGCTTTACTTAAGGGGATAGTACAGTACAGTGTTGGTAAATCTGGAGTCATTGATTCATCCAAACTATTCGAAGCAACAGGCCACCATTATTTTTCTTAAACTGGTCCTTTTTCGTGACATACTTTGGAGAAATCAAGTTAGTCCAGTATATCAAAAGTGTTCTGTGCCCTTAAGAATAATTTGTTATCACCAGGAACCATCATAGTATAATTATGTTTTTCAGGCATGTCTTTCTTTAGTACAGATCAATCAGAATGTAAAGCGAAGGAGAAAAAAACAACAAATTTATAACATGACTGACATTTATTATTTAAAAATACCTCGTCTAACCTGTCCCATACAACTTTTTTTAGGCAAGACTTTTTTTGTTTTTTTCTTTATATTCAAGAAAACACCGACATACATTTATTTCATTACTCCTCGTCACCTGGAAAACTGTGCAAAAAATGTATCTAAATAATTACCGAACGCAACTCTGTCACTCAGTAAACATGCATCAGCCAGCTTCACACATCCAATACCTGAGTTATGGTGGATATATATAATTTTTAAAAGTTTTATCATAAGAGATAAAGTTTGCCACTACTGGAGTCCATGTTACTCTTACTGGATATAACAGCTATGTGGGGTGTGGTGGTGACACTACTACTGCCGGTACTACTACTACTGCCGGTGGTGGTGGTGGTGGTGGTGGTGACGGGGGAGTGGGAGTGGCTTTGTCGTTCACTAAACACACGCTTGCCACTCTCGCCTGCACACATTTCCTTCGTCTTTCGTCCTTCACGTTCAGTCCTGGGGCTAGATCTACTCGGTTTAGATTCGTGTTGTGTGTCCTCTAGTCCTATGAAAGCAGGTTGGAGGACGGACGAAACATTAGTCTGGCCACAGGACGGAGGAAACTGTGGTGGCCCTGGACACTGACAGAGGGTTGGTGGTGAGTCTGGGGAAGAGGAGGAGATGATGTAGGACACAGTGGTGGATGATCTACAGCGTCTGGGGGCCACATTCACCTTGTCCTGTGACTGACGGGGGTGGTGGGTAGTACAGGCCAGACACAGCCTCCCTACACCGGCGGGTTTTCCGGCAGACAACAACGTGTTTATCTCTTTGTATCCCATCAGTGCAGGGTGGTGTACCTCAGGACCCAACTTTTGCTGCTTTATACCACCAACACCACCACTGACACCACCACTAACACCACCACCAACACCACCACTACCACCAACACCACCAACAACACCACCAACACCACCCCGACACTCACCTTCCACCATCAGCAGTTTGCCGTTCGTAAAGCTTTTCTGTCGTCTGAGGGAGTGACAGTTCTTTTCACCTTGGTCTCTGCTATAATCGTGAAGGTTGTTGACGAAGATTTTAGCCACTCTGGGTCTTGGCAGCGAGTTGCATTTTCGATGTAATATGTCTGCCTGTATCCCAGACGTGTTGGTTCTGAGGCTGCAAATTTCCTGCTGTTGTTGTTTTTGTTGTTGTTGTTGTTGTTGTTGTTGTTGTTGTTGTTGTTGTCTCTCACTCCTACCTTCTGCTGCCGTTGGTGTGCATTTGGTTATCTGTTTAGTGACTGAGATGCTGAAGAGTGAGTCTGGTTTGGTGGGTGTGGTGTGACTGTGAGAGCGTGAGAGAGGGGAGAGGGACGAGATCTGACCACTGAGGCAGTTGAGGAGAGAAGCCACGTCCTGGAAGCCTCCCAACAGCCTCCCTTCTTCATCCACACCATCGATGCCTGCAGGAGACGTGCGCAAATCAAAACATTAAAATCGAGAAAAAATAATAAGCTCAGATACTAAATTAAATTCGTAATGATTGTCTCCAGACCGGGTAATTATTAAATTAGCCTGAATATTAGAAAATAGTGTGTAAGCGGAATTATATAAAATTTAAGTAATATCTAATTAGAATATATTACAATGATACTTAATAATCTTTGTGGATATCATTTGCAGAACACTTACAGAAAAAAACAAAAACAAAATTGAACACGTACTGTACATTTGCGCCATTACATAGTAAAACGATTCCTTCCCGAGTGTTACCTGAGCAGCAGGAGGAGAGAGAGCCTGGGGAGCTGGTTTCACCCTCGTAGGCATAGTTGCGTAGGTCGTCCATAGATGGCAGCAGTGTTGGTGGGCACCCGCACCCTCCACCTCCACCTTCACTCTCACCCCTCACACTCCTCTCTCCTGAACACACCAAAATATCCATGTGAGTGTCGGAGAAATAATTATTATTTACCTCAATAATAATTATATTCAATGTATATATGACAACCAATTTGGAGTACGCATCTTAAAATATTAGCATTCGTGATATGCCCTTGTGTGTGTGTGTGTGTGTGTGTCAGTGTGTGTGTGTGTGTGTGTGCGTGTGTGCGAGAGTGTGTGTGCGTGAGTGTGTGTGTATCCTCGCATCCCCCCAAGAATCTCCTGCCTGCACATGCCAAGGATGAAAATTTAATGTCTCTTACTAATTTGTTTCCTTTGCTTGTTCCTTTGAGAAGATCCGAAATTATGTTGCTGTTTCTCCTCCTCCTCCTCCTCCTTCTTCTCACACGTCGCCTCTGCTTTATTCCCTGTGTGTTTGGTGCTTTTCGTGCTTGGGTTGAGGAAGGTTTGGCCGGGTACAGAGAACTCATCAGAAGGGGTATTGGGGTTTCTTAAATGCTTCCGTCGCCATCTTTGGTGAACAATCATCACTGTCGCTAAAATAACTGAAAAAAATAGATAAACGAATCCGATTACAATAATGTGTAAAGTTACAAAAAAAAAAAAATGAAAAAAAAAAAAAAATGAAAAATATATAAATGAATCCGATTACAATAATGTGTAAAGTGACAAATAAAATAACTGAAAAAAATAAATAAACGAATCCGATTACAATAATGTGTAAAGTTACACAATTTAATAAAATAACTGAAAAATATATAAATGAATTCGAATACAATAATGTGCACTTGAAACCCTTTTTTTTATATAATTTGTCACACTTGATATATTGCCATTAAAGTTTCAGGGAGTTAGATTCCGTTTCAGCATTACAGTTGAAGCGGATGAAACAACTGTTGAATTGTACAGTTGGCCACAAGAATTCGTGCACACGCTTTAGTTTTCCAGGGTTTACATACAATATAATTATAGAAAATGTAAGACTACGTAAATGAAATACAAAATTCATATTAGTTTGTTGTTTTGCTAATTATGGTATTTCCACAATAATGACCTCTCTTTCTATTATACCCTGTGTAAGAATTCCCCTTGGCAAACCGTACGTACAGTAAACACTACGAAACTACATAGAAGGGTGAAGGACGGAGCGAGGATGGACAGACTGAGTGATAATAAGGAAGGAAAGACATGCTAGTATAATAAAGAAGGAAAGACGTGCTGGTATAATAAAGAAGATAAGGTGTGCTGGTATAATAAACTGGAATAATAAACAGACTCTTGAACGAGGGACTGACCAAGTATGAAGAAGGAGAGGAGGGCGACGAGGAGGACACTGAGAGGGAAGGCGAGGGACGGGTATCTCTTCCTGGCAGCCACCTCACAATTCACACCTGCAAGTTATAGTCGGTGGTCGGGTACGGTCAGAGGGAAAAGTTAGTGGTCGGAAATACGGTCATAGGGAAAATTTAGTGGTCGGAAATACGGTCATAGGGAAAAGTTAGTGGTCGGAAATACGGTCATAGGGAAAAGTTAGTGGTTGTGTATACGGTCATCAAGTTAGTGGTCGGTCGTGTACGGTCATAGGGAAAAGTTCGTGTATATTCGTGTTTTCAGACAGCATACAAATTAGCTGAGGGTGAATGTTTGCTGTGAAGGCGTATTGAAGTCTGTGTGTATATATATCCCTTTAAACAACAAATGTAACAAAGCACATTTCCTATTCGTATACTGAAGGGCAGTCTGTTATTTGACATAGTTTGGAAGCATCAGTAGCTCCCCATATCACCCAAAGAGAATGATCCCCTTAAGTGTGAACCAGAGGGAAATGCAATAACTGGTCAGCGGTGTTTGAGGGAAAAAGAGACTTCAAACGAATTACTGATGTAGGGGTGAGGACTGAAGCAGAAGGCAGCAATATTAACATACGGTATATGAGACTCACTGACACAGACACAGGTATACCAGACTCATATACATCAGAATGTTTCATTATACTAAACACAGCAAGAGAGATTCACCGATCATGTAAGGGGTGAGGACACGAGACAGAGTTAGTCGTAAACTCACATAATATTAAATCAAAGTGTTTCATCATACAAGACACAGCTAAAACTTGACACTCACCGATGTAGGGGTGAGGACAGAGACAGAAGTAGCCAGGCTCACGGTTGACGCAGGTACCGCCGTGAAAGCAAGGCGACCACAGGCACTCATTGACGTCCCTGCATCGTCTCGTTTCCGTCAGCAGCACCGCGCCCTCACCACACCTTCACCAAGAAAGTAGGCAAGATATGCATACCACTCATCTAGAGGTGGCCCACTGAGGGTATAAGAAAGTGATATGCTTTCTCACTCGGATTTATTACAGTAGCGAGTATTGAACTTGAGCACTCTTAGCTACAACATGATTATAGGCATAATTTTGACTACGGTAATAATATTATTAACATACAGTCAAACAATCCTTAATAGGCTAACTCGTGCAATTCAGAAACCGATCCAGTGATCTAATTCACTAATAACACTAATGTCGTGAGAACAATTAAACTGACCCGCCCTGATTCCAGGAAAACTAATTAACTGACCCACACTGATGCCTGCGCCAGACATCTATGCAGGAGAAAGGGTCTGGGCAGGTAATGTTGTTGGTGCAGGCAGGTGGTGCCAGACAGGTGGGCAGCACGTTAGTAAAGACAGTGGCTTGGCCATGGACGCTCACGTTGGTTAGTGGTGGCAGCGGTAAGCTCATCCCAGACACACGCACGTCATCCAGACAACCTTGTTATGTGAAATGAAGGTGACAGGGATAAATCTGTGTCGATATAGTGAGTTTTCTACACTTACTTTGTTACGTTTTTATGTAACATAATTTTTTTCGGTTATAAATATGTTGATTTATATTTTTAATCGTATTTTCCAGGGGCATGCGCCTAGCCTCTGACCATTTTGGATACTATTGTCTGTCTCTCACATTCGCTAATATCGTTGTGGACCAAGTGTAGCCTATACTTCCTCACACTTACTGCACCTTTTCTCTCACCTTCTCTAAAATAAGTGTGGTCTGTGTGTAGGTTAATTAAACTTCCTTACACTTTGCCTCACCTTCTCTAAAGTCGTTGTGTACGGTGTGTAGGCTGACCCCCACGTACTCTGGCCGCCCCCCAACGTGGACCCCTTCGTGGTGGTCCAGCAGGAGGGGAGCGGTCCAGCCCTGGGTGGAGGCAGGGGTGGAGGTGGCGTTGTAGAGCAGACCGTCTCCTTCATCAGCTGTCAACTCCACCCACTCTCCGTACCTAAACACACACACACACACACACACACACACACACACACACACACACACACACACATACACACACACATAGAGAAAATGTTAGAGGGACGTGATATTTTCGACATATGACACGAAAATAACATACTTAATATACGTGTTGTTTCTGTATGAGCCTTTCAGTATAAAAGATGAACATGCCAAGACTCTACAACCATAACAAACTGTATACGAAGAAGAACAACAGAGACAAAATAACAGCACTAATTAACTTTACCTGTGGGCTCGGAGTGTGTGCCAGGCGCCGTCAGTGAGGTGTGGGTGTGAGAGACAGAGGTGGGTGACTGGGCGTGGGTAGAGCACTAACTGGACACACACACGCCCTCCCACCAGCTGCAGTGTGAAGCTGTCTCGACCCTGGTGTGACCTCACTGACACCAGCTGGCCAGATGACTCCCATGTGCGGAAACTAAATGTGCAGACGGAAGAAAAGAGAGAAAAAAACCGAAAAATAATATATATGCAGTCTACTAAAACATAAAATCGAAAAAAAAACGAAGTCAAAATATGTAGTCTACCAAAAAAGGGTACTTATAGGGATAGCAAAGTATTCCTGTATGTATTACCTACATGTATTAAACGTGTCGTATAGATGAACTATATATAGAGAGACCGACTTACCGTAACTGTAGTGATGTGGTGTAAGAAGGTGGTGCCCTGGTGAGTGCTATCCTCACGTAACTGTTGGCGGTGAAGGAAGCCGGTCTGGTCTTATGGTCACAGGCTGGTCCCGTCCATCCTGCCTCACATTCACACTCACCATCACCATCCACACACCTTCCCTCAAACACGGTGTACATTGGTGGAGAAAGGCAGGGTATAAAAGACGACACACACACACACACACACCATTGACGGAAAACTACTACTCTAATGATTATATATATAAAGAAAATTACATTATGAATACTGGAATGGTGACGGTACCAATACGACAATCTTATTATCATCATTATTATTATTGTTGTTGTTATTATTATTATTATTATTATTATTATTAGCATTATTATTATTATACAATGGAAGACGCAATAATAATTAATTCCTATTTTTTGGCCCAGTAAATACATAACGTTATTGTTGTTGTTATTGTTGTTGTGGGTGTATAAGTACCTGGCGTGGTTAGAGCAGTGGGCACCAGAGGGCAGGCAGGTGTCGTCGTCGTCGTCAGAACATCCAGGTAGACTGTTTACACTCAGAACATCCTTCCCCAAGTCACGTAACTATAGCAACGCAGAAACACAACTATTTAATTTGATCTGTTGTTTCTGTTGTTGTTGTTGTTGTTGTTGGTATGGTTAAATTGTCTCATTAATTTGTCTGATGCTACTATATTAAAAAAAGAAATATGTTTGTTTATAGTACTGTATCATTTTTTTTCTGATATCTATATATTTTTGTTTACATAAATAAACAAAAATAAATGAAAAACTCACCTCCCCATTGATACGAAGATTCCTGATGCAGCCGTGGAAGCCGGTGTGGGTGACGGGGGCGGGCCAGCCGTGGAGGGCGTGGCTGGGTGGTGGGTGGTTCATGCCGCCCACCTGTAGCGGCGCCATCACCCTCAGTCCGCCCACGCCAGCTGCCAATGACGCCCACACCCGACATCTGCCCTCACGCTGCCCACCCTCACATCTGTCCACTACCATCTCCACCCTCTGTGACAGAAGGATACAATATTTGTCCCTTTTGTGTGTGTGTGTGTGTGTGTGTGTGTGTGTGTGTGTGTGTGTGTGTGTGTGTAAGAGAGAGAGATAGATAGATAGATAGATAGATAGAGAGAGAGTGAGAGTGAGAGTGAGAGTGAGAGAGAGTGAGAGTGAGAGAGAATGAGTGAGAGAGTGACTGTGTGTCTGTGTGTGTATGTGTGCTCGTCGTCGTCGTTAACGTGTGTGCATGAAGTGTACTTTATGGGGACTAACCTAACAGATGAGGCTCCTTTGACAAAACACACACTGGCTGAGCATTTAATACCACAGTAAGCCGAATATCAGATGCAGCAGTTCTAGAAGTGTCGAAAATTGTAAACTACAGGACCATAGCTTATATATATTGATTTCAGATGTGGGTAAACTACAGGGTCATAAATAGATAGAGGCTCCAAAAGTACTCTGTGGGTAATTTACAGGACCATAGATATATAAATGTTTCATATATTCCATGTTTTTATTCTCTATTTTATATTGAGGAGAAAAGAATGACAAAACAGTTACTTTCGGAAACCATTATGTTGAGCTGAAATGAGAAGACCTTCAAAAAGCATACCTGTTTACCCCACAACACGTCCAGCCTATGCCAGCGACCGTCGGCAAGGCTGGAGGAGGAGGAAGAAGACGAGGAGGAAGACGAGGAGGACGAGGAAGAAGACGAGGAGGACTGATTCTGAGGACGAGCCTGTGACAACAACACTGGACTGGCCCCCAAGTCTAGCATCACCCTCGGTTGTCCCTCCACCAGTTCCACACTCAACACGTCCTCCTATATAGTAATAAAACAGTCTAGGCTCTAATATATATTTTCGCTTCGTAAATTTACTGCATTATGGTACAGTTGCTTCCAAAAATTTCGAGACACTACCTGCTAAAGTTTAGCATTTTTGGAGGCAACTGTACACAAAAGTTAATATCCTCAGCCAGTTTTATAAGTCAACTTCAGCAACATATCGACAAACACAGCGTTACCAACTTGGATATAATTATTTTCCGTGTACGTGGATGTGAAATATGTGCAATACCATAAGAACAAACCCACAACACAAAGCTCTGATGTCTGTCTGGTTGAATCACCCCCATGTGCATTAAAATTTACGTCGACTACTGTTCGCGCTATGAACAAAAAGAGGGATTCATTATTGACCAGCATCAACTCCCAACTAAAGCCCTTTGTACATGTCTCTCTGAACTAATGACCCTAATGCAGTCGGTAAACATCAATATAATTTACTGGGGTAGTCGAGGGCCAATCACCATACATATATGCATGTATGTATATATATCAAATTTCCAATGACTAAGGCCAAAAAAAATTATTCGGCAATTTTTAAAGGGAAGGTAAAATATTGACCAAATATATTGATCCATAATTAATCTGCCTCTTGTTAAAATCGCTATTGAAATTCAATCTAGACCAACTTTTAAAAATTACTCTCCTGGGTTCAGAAAATGGAAATCAAAGGGTTAAGGGCTGATGTTGACTCCCCTTTTAAGGCTGTAATTCTTTTTTGGTACATTGGAGTGCCTTGATTCCTCCAAAGTATGCTAGTAAACAGGACCAAAAGAGCAAAAGTAATGGTGTTCTGTTGCTTGGAGGAATAAGTTGCTCCAGATTTACCAACACAACATTTCCCCCTTAACAAAGTATATGATGGTGGTGGTGTGATAGAACTGAGAGACACAGAGGCGAGGGAGGAATTTAATATCAACTAACTTTAAATCACATCGTTAAGAGTTTCATAATGTTTACTCGCCTGACTGAACCTTGAGTGTGGGGTATTGGGAGTGAGTGAGTGATGGTAGGGGGGCAATGTAATATATTTCTGGCAGTCTTCATATGGACATTATAAGGTTAATGAATCATGTATGTGTACAACTTACTCACCTGAACGAACCGTGATGGTGGGACAGCTGAGGGGGCCGGGGTAGGGACGAGAGAGGAATCAGGGCCAGCGTAAAGAATGAGGCAGGTGCTACAGAGGGCCCTGAACTCTAAGGTGAGGTGGACGTGATGGCAACTTGGAACAGGAGACACCCAAGCCCATCCTGACCCACCAAAGCGACGACTGAGTTGCTTACACATAGAGCCGCTGGTACCTTGTGGACACACGCAGCTGAGAAGACAAAAGTTCCCTATGCAAGAACAGGCATGGTGGTGTTGACGATGGAGTGGTGGTACTGGTACGATGGCTCTGTGGTTTTGTGTATGGAGTCATCGTACCAGTACCACGCCATCGTATGCACCGTGAATGTTCTTGAATATGGCCCAAGGAGCCGTAATCCTGTGGCGTATTCGTCTCTATTATTTTCTCATCAGGTGAAAATGTACAGAGTTCCTTCCAGCTGACAGACGGCCATAAATACGTGTCTCAATACATTCCAATATCAATAATCAATAGAAATTTACTCCCTGTAGTTGTGTAAATGATTGTACTGAATTTCATTACCAGTATATTGAGTGAAAGTGCTTGGCAGTACGACGGAGCCAGAGTATTATTGTCAGGTTATTATAATAGAACGCATTTCAGTCATATGGGAATAACTATAGTAAATCATTAACAGGATTGTAATTGTTTCACCCGTTGATAGGACTTGATTTTAATTCAGCTCTGTAGATTAGGAATAGGAGAGGAAGTAATTATCTAGTGGGCCATGGCTATACGACTAATTGTGAAACTTTTGCTTGCTAAACTTTGCAACAATTTCCAAACAACTGTTACGTCGCCCCTGCCACTCTCTGTCTAGTATACATACATATATACATACATAATACGTATACTTGTATATGTATGTGTAACAGTGTGTGTGCTTGTGTGAGTGTTTGTCTGTTTGTGTGTGTGTGTATGTGTGTTTGTTTATTTGTTTGTATGTGAGCGCGCGCTTGTGTGTGTGTGTGTGTTGATTTATTGGCTTGTGTGTGTGTGTGTGTTTGTGTGTGTAGTGTGTGTTGTGTGTGTGTGTGTGTGTGTGTGTGTGTGTGTGTTGATTTATTGGCTTGTGTGTGTGTGTGTGTGACTGACCTGGGCCCGTGGGGTTGAGGTATGCATCGTCCACCATTGAGACAAGGGTTAGGGAGGCAGGAGGTGGGTTGTGTTACAGCTGCTACACTCGGTTCCTGTCTCAGTCTGTTGTTACCCACTTCCTCCTCCTCTATTGGTTGCATTCGTTGTTGTTGTTGCTGTTGTTGCTGGAGGAGGAGTATCTGGGACTGACGATTACGACAGCCACACACTCCAGTAGCCTTGAGGAATCGTGGGGTGACCAGTGCTGTGATGTTAGCGTCCACAAGCCAAGAGGTGGAGTCACGAGTCCATCCTGGGTGTAGTGGCTTGAGGCACACTCCCACACCCACCTCACCCACCTTCACGCCAGACTCCTTCCACACCTGTCAGTACAAATACACACCACAAGCAAGTCATGTCAGATTCATCCCAGACGTATCAACTCAGTACAGCAGGACACACACACACATCTGTTACATCACGACTGGTGGTAGGGTTCTTGGTAGATGAAATCATATATTGTCGTCATGTTTCAGTTTGGCCAAGAATAAAATACACTGATTGAATGACAACAGAACTCTATACACTCACCAAGTTCTTGCAGCACAAATCCATGCATAATGAGTTAAGGTAAGAGTACGGTACCTGGCGTCGGTGGAGGAGCAGTAGGTGGTCAAGTGGATGACGGGGACGGGACGCCAGCCAAACTAGGGACGTGCCACTCCTTGGACCCTCTGCCTCAAGACTCACCACCACAACCTCAGCTCCGGCCACACTCTCCACAGCTCCAACAAATCTCTCCACCACTGACATCCCGTCTTCCTGATGCATGCAGAGTTAAAGACAATATGATATTAACTAACCCAGAAATAAAGGGGAAAAGTTAATACCAGTGAAAAGGAGCAATTATTGAAGATGCTTGCTGTTTTATATGTTTAGATACTTGCATGATGAAGCTGTATCTGAATTTTGTGATAATGCCACGATTCATCTTAACTTTACAATGCCCACCTTCCCTCTCGTGACCAACTGGCGGGCGTTGTGAGACGTGATGGTGACAGGAACAGCCCAGGGAATAACGTCATCACTGAGGCTGGTGACGTGGACAGTGACGTTGGCAGGTACTTCGTGTTGCCTGTGTGTCACGTCACTCACCAAAAACTGATGAAAGTACCTAGTGTGAGAAGAGGTGTTAGCACTCTCAGGTTCTGTTAATACAATGCACGTGTAGATCCTATTATTATTATATGGTATTAGATGTCTTAATTAACCTTTTATTCCTTCAATTCTTCACATTGTACGAAACTGTATTTCTTAATTAAGAGGGTAATTTATAAACATATATAGCAAAGTAGAAAAGTACAAGTCTATCAAAATACAACATATACTGAAAATGTACAAAGCAACACACACACTCACACACACACACACACACACACACACACACACACACACACACACACACACACACACACACACACACACACACACAGCACCAAAGGATGAGCAGTATAAAGGACAACTCACGTGCCATCTTCGGCGTGGGCAGCCATAGTGAGCAGACCAGAGTTGGGGTCGAGGGTGAAGAGTGGATGAGGGACACGAGACGACCACTGCCAGGACTTGTGGTCGGCGTCCCAGTCGTCAGGGTCCTCCACGTAAACACGACCCAGTGGAATCTCCCCTTCCTCCCCCTGTACAAAAACGGTGGTCGGTCAGTCGGTCGGTCAACAAAACACTATGGACACTTCAGCGATATTTTTATGGTCGATATGTTAAAATTCTTCACGTCTTTCTTACCTTGCGTCTTTTCCTTCCCCCTTTCTCCCCTTATAAGAAGATGGCCACTTCTGCGATAGTTTTATGGTCGACATGTTAAAATTCTTCACGTTTTTTTTTTTACCTTGCGTCTTTTCCTTCCTCTTATACAACGATGGCCACTTCAGCGATATATTTTTATGGTCGATATGTTAAATTTCCGATGCTTTTCTCTCGCTGGAGCTATTTATTTTCACGCCTCGTTTCGCCTTGCACCTTTTCACCTCATTTCCTCACCACAGGCCTGACGAACTCTCACCGCGAAACTGTATCACCGTATATGCATTTCTTTACTCTAACTGTGATGGTTTATGTATGTGTGTGTATGTGTGTGTATTTCAGAGTATAGTCCCCAAAATTTTTACAGGCATGTGTGTGTGTGTGTTTATGTGTGTGTATTTCAGAGTATAGTCCCCAAAATTCTTCCAGGCATGTGTGTATGTGTGTGTATTTCAGAGTAGTCCCAAAAATTCTTACAGGCATGAGAAACTTTTACCATCGGCCGTACAAACATTTCTTCTAGTCTGTGGCAATCTTGTTGGAGGACTCTAAAAGTTTATCAGTTTTTGGGATGAGAATGAATCCACCGGAGAAGGAAAAAGAATATAGAGATAGCAAGCCTCGAAAGACAAGAAAGACCTATACAGCAATAGAGATGAAAGTGAGTGTGTGAGATTGAAAGAGTGAGAGAGAGACTGAATGAGAGACTGAGACAGAGATTTACAGACACACACACACACAAAACAATAGACAAAACTTGAGACAGAGACAAGAGACAAAGACTTACAGAGACACACAGACAGACAGACAGAGGTAGGAAGAAGGCGAGACTCTGGACTAGACAAGAGATTTACCGAGGGCAGCAACAAAAAAATTATAAGTGGTGGTAGAAGCTAAAAGGGTATACCGTAGTCAGTGAGAGAGCGTGTCAGACCTCGATCCTGTTAACACGCTTGTACATCGTTATCCCTTCCCTCATCACGAGTCCTCAGGTAACAGGTGCATTATTCAAATTCCAAGGTGTCCTGTGTCACGTTCGCCTGTCCTCTCTCTCTCTCTATCTGTCTGTCTGTCTGTCTGTACCTTCGTCTATTAATCTGGTCGTTTTGTACTGTACAAGTTGCTTCCAGGTTCACGACATTATTAATACATATAACTGTTAGAACTAATTGGAGGATGTGTGGAGAAATAGTGTATGTTAATCACCAGAAGACGAATGAAGAGTTGCGTGTGTGTACTAATTAATTAAGTGTGTCCAGTGAAAGAGTATGGAGGACGGTTTAAGATAGAAAAAGAGTATGAAGGATGGGAAACGAGGGAAAAAGAGTATGAAGGATGGGAAACGAGAGAAAAAGAGCATGAAGGACGAGAGACGAGAGAAAAAGAGTTTGAAGGACGGATAAAGATGGAAAAAGAGCACGAATGACACGGGAAACGAGGGAAAAAGAGCATGAAGGACGGGAAACGAGGGAAAAAGAGTGACTAAAAATGAAAAAGTTGTACTATGGTGTGAGTACATACCGTGATGCGAGTGACGTGTACTGTCTTAGCTGCTGACTTCATAGGGTTGTCATTGAGGTCTGCCAGGGTGAGGGTGAGGGTGACGGTAGCGGTGAGGCCCCCAGCGTCACCCACCAGTAGGGGCAGAAGGCGGGTGGTGGCTTCCTCTCGGTCCAGGGGTCGGAGGGTTGATATGATGCCCATCCCTCGTCCTTCGTCGCCACCTGCAGTAGTACACACACACACACACACGCTCTTATACCCTATATTATGGCCTCGTTAGCAGCTTGCAGTACACACACACACACACACACACACACACACACACACACAACACACACACACACAACACACACACACACACACACACAACACACACACAAACACACACAAATGCATAAACACAAATACACACGAATATATAAACTACTGTACATAATTTCGGCAAACATACAAACACATACATAAAGTACAACATTATTTACTGTACTCTCGTCACCCATTTGTCTCCCTGCCATTAATGACTCGACGTAACTTACCTGCATCAAAGTTAACTGAGAAATCCCTCTTGAGTTCCTCTGGTGTGTTGGGGTCGAGGGTGATGGTGAAGGGAGGTCCGTGTCCCCTCGTCCAGTCGTCTGCGTCCGAGAGTTTGACGTCCGATACATGACGCGGCCAGCTGTTCTCCGGCACCAGCAGGAGAGGTGGGCCCTTGACGTGGGGTGGGTTGTCGTTCACGTCCCCTACAGTCAAGACGAGGGTGGCTGTGGCTGTACGGGCTGGCTCTCCTTCATCCACAGCCCACACCCGCACCTAAACCCGGGAGGGAGATAGATAAATAGATAGATAATTTTATAAACAACAGATAGATAGATAATTTTATAGACAACAGATAGATAGATGATTTTATAGACAACAGATAGATAGATAATTTTATAGACAACACATCTTTACGACACAATTATACAACAAAAAATTACAACAAATGCCAGGATTTAGACAAATAATACTTTAGCATAAAACTAGGGTATCTTTTTTTTTTTTTTTTTTTTTTTTGTAGCGTACTGTAGTTTGGATAATTAATTACTAGCCTTCACCACCCAAGTAGCCTTCACCACCCATGTACCTGAAGACCTTATTAACTGATGAACTAACATACTGATTGAAGATTTTTAAAACCTTCCAAATAACCAGTCAACCAACCACCCAACCAACCAACCACCCAATCAACCAGTCACACAACCAACCAACCAACCAACCAACCAATTAACCAACCAATTAACCAATCAACTAACCAACCAACCAACCACCCACCCACCCACCCACCCACCCACCCAACCAACAACCCAACAACCAACCAACCAACCAACCAACCAACCAACGAACCAACCAACCAACCAACAAAATTGCAATCAACCAACCAACCAACCACCCAGCCAACTGTACCTGATGTGTGTGTTGAGTTTCCCTGTCCAGTGCTCTCCTCAGCCACACCCTTCCTTCGCCGTCCACCTGGAACTGACGGCCGGGGTCACTGCTTGGGTCCAGGATGTAGCTGATTCGACCCTCACCATCCTGCATCGAGAGAGAGAGAGAGAGATCGAGAGAGAGAGATCAGCAGTGGGTTGTGGATTTATAGTGTTTGTTAGTGAGTTGTGGTTGATATTATTTGTGTGTTGTGCGTATTATTGAGCTGTTGGTGTTGTTGATATTAGTGGGTTTTGAATAATGGTGAAACAAGATGATGATTGATGATGATGATGAAACAGAACATGATGGAGGAGAAAAAATATATAGAGAAGTAGCAGTCTTTATGAACAAGTACCCCTAACCTGATCTGGGTCTGAAGCAGGGAAGGTGGCGAGGGAGTGTGGGGTGGGGGTGTCTTCAGAGAGTGTGAGGTTGACGAGTCTGGTGGTCAGGTGGGGGTCATTATCGTTGTCATCCATCAGTTGCACTCGAACCCACGCCTCGTCCATGTGTGTTCCCGCTCCTCTCTCCTCCTGTACCATGTTGTCCCAGAATCCCTCTCCCTACACTCGGTGACAGAATAATAATGGGGTTTGCGGTCAGTCATGCGTTAGAGGACTTTTGGTACACTGGAGTGCCTTGATTCCTCCAAACTATGTCAGGGAACAGGTTCAGAAAAACTAAACTAATGGTGGCCTGTTGCTTGGAGGAATCAGTTGCTCCAGATATACCAGCACTGCACAGTACCTCCCCTTAAATTCAAACTCACCCACGCAGAAAGTATAAGTGAAGACTGTAAATAAAACTTTACTCTTTGTACGATGGTTTAGTGTAATGTTCATGTAAGCTGTAAACGAACATTGAGCTCCATCACGTATGTATATTGGTTGGTAATCCAGGAATGGATCAACAGTACAAAAAGGTCAGCTTATAATTCTAATCTTTGCTAATCCATCCCCGGCGAGGAGAATTTATTACTCCTGAGTACACATTTTCGGTCGTAGGTTTTGCTTTATTATACTACAAAGTTTAAGAACACCCTGTTACTATGACTGATTTTATGGCTTCAGTACTAATAAAAAGGGACGATGATGGAAAACTATCGAGTTACTCACCATGTCTGTGGCCTGGACCTTGAATGTGAAGCCTCGTCGCTGTGCTGGGTGTTCGTAGTCCAGTTTGTGTATCGCCTGAAGGACTCCACTGTGATTCCTCCCACCCACCACTCTGAACCTTTCCCACCCGTACCCGCTGCCTGCCACCACCTGCAACAACACACAGTACACCTCCACCTTAGATAAACACATGGCCACCTACAAACAGTACACTTCCATTTTAAATTAATACCTATTCACCTACATAGTACACCTCCACCTTAGGTAAACACCTGGTCACCTAAATATAGTACACCTCCAATTTAAATAAACACCTACAACAACAACAACAACAACAACAATAATAATATAACACAAAAACAGAATACCCCGGCAGGACAGAGTAGGATTTTGACAGATAATTCCTGATGGTATTGCAAGTACGAATGTTCGGTGTCGTAGATTTGCAACAGTTACTCTGTTAATTGGAAAGCAATTGTAACTATTAGAAAATAATTGGGAAGGAGTTGGAGGAGAGTCTCACAGTCCACTTTCAATCATTGTAATTCTACAATCTTTTCAAATAAAACACACCATCATATAACGCTTTACTCTCAGAAACTCTTCAACAATCATGTTCTACTTGAAATAAAACTAAAACTAACTATAAACCAACGTGCAACTCCAACTAAGATAATTCCCTGATGTCCTGCAACGCAACACACACACACACACACACACACACACACGCACACACACACACACACACACACACACACACACACACACACACACACACACACACACACACACACACACACACACACACACACACACACACACACACACACACACACACACACACACACATACACACAACCAAGTTACAATTAGTCAGTCCACATAACAATTTACCTGCAATCTGCATACCGACAAGTAGGAACGAGAAACTAATTTCCTTCTTGCTATGTATGTAAATGGTTCTGGGAATAAGGAGGGAGAGCACCAACACCAATAAAACAAAGGACAAAGACAGGAACAACCACTGGCACCTCAACTCATTTTTTTTTCAGGCGTCAAGTCGTGTATCATTCTGACCACCGTGGTGTTACCTTTGATCAATACTCGTACAAGGCATGAATCTGTCTCTGTCCACGCTCACCTAACGAAGACGAAACTACTGGCACCTCAACACATTTTTTTCTCAGGCGTCTAGTCGTGTATTATTCTGATGAACACCGTGTTTGACATCTCTGATCAATACAACTCATAAATCTTGTGTCCACGCTGTCCTTCCAATATTGAAGTCGCAGTCTTGGTCTACTCACTATTCTGTTTTTTTTTTTTTCTCTCTGTATCCTTAGATGACTACGTATATTTCCTTGGGCTTTTTGAATCGTCAGGCGCTCGTTCGTCAAAATAAAGTGATAATTGTTTAAGATTGAAGTAAATCGTAGAATATGGGTTAATTGTTATATATATTTTTTTAAAGTTTGGATGTCAAGGGAGTTTCTATTCGGTAAGAAAAATCACCTATTTTTTTTTGTCAGATAAAAATGGCAACAACGTCTGCTACTTTCTAGGGCTGTAATCTTATACTAGCCAAACTCACAAATCAATCAACCTCCCCTCAAGTATCATTCCTATTTAATCAACACTCAAACCCACAAGTCAATCCCCCTCAGCTCAACTATCCCTCCTATACTATTTCATTACCAAAAACCCATAAATCAAACACTTTCATCTCAACTATTGGTGTTACATTAAGGCAGGAGAATCTTATGTGTCTGTCCAGCATCGATAATAACAATACTGACAGACAGACAAAAGATTTAGTTCGAATTGTTTCACGGAATATTGTCATCCTCTTCCTCGGCGGAAATTCAGGCAGAAATTGGTCACTCTGTGTGTGTGTATTCCTCTGAGGGGGGACGAGAGCAGGCCCTGAAAGTTCGGAATATACAATTTGCCTGCCATTGCGGAGTTTGCTATAATCTTCTGAAGTATTGTTTTGAAGTATTGTATTTTTATTTTTTTCATTTTTCCAAGACATTAGTTATATTTTGTCAATGTATCATGTGCACCATCAAACTATTTCATCCTAAACATGAACCTCAGGATATGTGAAGTTTTATTTTATCTCCACACAAACATACATACACACACACACACCAGAAAAATACTCACACACACCACAAAAATATACGTACACTCTCTCTCTCTTTCTCTTTCTCCCTCTCTCTCTCTCTCTCTCTCACACACACACACACACACACACACACACACACACATACACACACACACACACACACACACACACACACACACACACCACACACACACACACACACACACACATACACACACGCACACGCGCACACACACACACACACACACACACACACACACACACACACCTTTCACACCTTTCACACCCACACACAAGTCTATTCTTCAGCGACACATACTCACCCTGAAGGCGAAATGGTTAGTAGTGTCTGGGTCGTAGAGTGTAAGGAGGGCCAGGGTAGTGTTGGGTCTCACCGTCTCCCTCACCCTCACCTCCCACTCCCGACGGGTGAACCTGGGACCCACGTCGTTCTCGTCCCCCACACTCACCACCACTGTCCCTGTCCCTGAAGTGCACGTACATACATACATACCTATTGTATACACGGATATATACACACTCATATAATATACATAGGTGCATTGGTGTCTACAGGCTTTTTTTCTGGAGACAAGTATATTTATATCAAAGAAAAACAGTATAGAGAGAGACAGAGACAGAGACAAACACAGACATAGAGACAGAGACAGAGACAGACAGAGACAGATACAGAGACAGACAGAGCCAGAGACAGAGACAGACAGAGACACACTGACTTATGGATGAAAGATTGACCCACCTTTGAGACCTCCGCCATCAGAGGCCACCACCTGGATGATGAAGGAAGGTGTCTGCTCTCGGTCAAGGCAGCAGAGGGACGTGCGTATACTGCAAACAATAAAACACACCAATACGTACTGATCCAGCAGAAAAGAAAACACACACACAAACACAGTCACACTCACCCACCCACCCACTCCCAAAACACTCACTCACTCTACCTCCCTCCCCCAATACACTCACTCACTCTACCTCCCTCCCTGCCTCCCTACTATAAAACTCACGTGCCGGTGGGAGCGTCGATGGAGAATATGGGCCGTCCAGAGCGTTCGTCAATCACGTTCTTATCGAGGGAGTAGGTGAGGACGGCATTGGTTCCTTCAGCCGGGTCGTCCAAGTCAGTGGCACTTACCCTCGTCACCTCCATACCTTTAATTAAGATAGGAAGGTAGAATTAATTAAGGGGTGTGCAGGAGACAGACTTGTGGGGGTTGGGGTTGGGGGGTTCAGGAATAGGGGGACAGGCTTGGGGGGGAGGGTAGAAAGCCTGTAACTTATTCCCCCAAGCCTGTCCCCCTATTCCCGCACCCCCTTAACAAAGAGGACCGAGATCACAGTCAGCAGAATTTTGGAGTTTACAGAGTCCTTCAAACATTACCACGAAACATGACAACTTTTCATAGACAGTCTGCTTTCCGTCACAACTTTTTCGGGGGAGGAATCAGTTGCCTCTAATTCACCGACAACACCGACGACAAACTTTTTATTTAGCGGAGTTTACGTGTAAATAATAAACGCTTCAATTAATTAGGGACCCCCCCAAAAAAAAATATTTACGCAATTCTGAAAATGCCTCTGTGAAAATTTCCATATCAGAGTAATATTTTTTCCATTTTGCACATAAGTATGCAGAGAAATATTCCGAGTCGTAAATATTAGTGGGCACACATTTTTGAAGAGAGAAAAGTTTATATGTCCCTGGCGATCACTATATTATCTCTCTCTCTCTCTCTCTCTCTCTCTCTCTCTCTCTCTCTCTCTCTCTCTCTCTCTCTCTCGACGACGACCTTCCATTACTCTCTGTCTCTGTTCCTGGACTTTTTTCTCTTGTTTTCAGTTTTTGTCTGTCTGAGTATATGTATGTGTAGGTGAGTCTGTGTATATACAGTATGTGTCTTGTCTGTCTGTCTGTCTGCCTGTCTGCCTCTCTTTCTCATACACACACACACACACACACACACACACACACACACGCAAACAAACACACACACACACATTGCCTCACCCGTGCCAGAGTTTTCGGGGATGATGGCTTGAATGATGGGGTCTGGGAAGAAGGGTGAGTTGTCATTGATGTCTTTGACGTTGACGTGGACGTGGGCGTGGGCGGTGTGGGTGCCGTCCGTGGCGCCCACTCTCAGCGTCCACCCGGCACGCCCACCTGGCTCGTCTCTGTCTACGGGCTGAAGGAGAGAAGGGTGATGTGGAATGGGTTGGAGCTGAGTGGAGTGGGGTGGAGTGGGGTCGAGTCAAATGTTGTGGGGTGGGGTTGAGTGGAATGTTTTGGGGTTGAGTGGGATTAGGTGGGGTGAGGTGTGTTGGAATGGAGTGTTGTGGGGTAAGGTAGGGTATGGTAAATTGGAGTGGGGTGAAGTACAATAGAAAGACAAATATGGGGATATATATTTCTTATACTGTATGTATAGACCAGCAGAGTTCAAAACAAAGCAAGCAAAGACGTTGAGAAAGAAACACGCATGCATAAAGAGAAACAGGTCAAAAATTGATGACTCACACTGACAGAATTCAGAGAGAAGACAGAGAAACAAGGAAGGCAGGTGGAATATACACAAGGAGAAAGAGAGACATCAACACATAGGAAAACAGAGACATAAAATCCTGGAGACAGATAGATCGAGAGACAGATAGACAGAGAGACGGCGAGACAATAGTTTAGACAGACATGAGGATAGACATAAAAACAGACCAAGATAATAAGGGACAAACACAATACTACATTCTTACCGTGTGGAGAAAGATATGTCCTGTGGTTGTGTTGATGGAGAAGGTGGAGTTCGCAGCGTGGTAGTGGTGACCGTCAGCTGCCGTGAGAGAGTACCGTAGTCTGCCAGCATCACTCACGTCCCCATCCTCAGCCTCTACCTGTACCCAGACCCACCACAACAACACCATCAAACTCTCAGATAACCGAATACATTATTAATCTTTTCTTAAGGGGAGGAGGATATAGTGTTGGTAAATTCGGAGCGAAACATTTATTCCTCCAAACTATTCCAAACAACAGTCCACCAAGATATTTGTTTCTCTGGTTGTTCTGTTTTCCGGCATACTTTGGAGGAATCAAGGCGCTCCAATGTACCAAATATATATTCTCCCCTTAATCCACTCTACAATTTGGAAAGGAATCGAACCCACGACGAGAGATTACATGATAAAAAAATCCACATATATGCGAGGCGACAGACAGACCTGGAGGATGGGCTTGGGAAGATGCCTGTCGTCCTCTTCAGTAATCTGAGTCTGGAACACTGGACGGGAGAAGGCCGGGGACAAGTCATTCACGTCTCTCACCCTCACCATAACACGCACGTAGGCCTTCTCCTCGCCAGCCTGACCACTCACCACCACCTCGTACTGTTTGTAGTGTGGAGAAACAGACAACACGTACACCAGATTATAGTTAGCAAGTATCATCAGACAAAGAGAAATCATATTGTCATGTGGAGAAACAGACAACACTTACACTAGATCATAATTAGCAAGTATCATCAGACAAAGAGAAATCGTACTGTCGTGTGCAGGGACAGACAACAACACGTGCAACACATTATAATTAACTAATATATCATCAGACAAAGAGAAATACAGGCACCAGATTATAAGCCCAAAAAAATATACGGCACAGGGACAACAACACATTTGATATTTTGTTAGACACGTAGACAAAATTCTATACTGAACTTCCCACTGACCAGATTCTGTGCCTCGTAGTCCAGAGGTGATGTGAGGGTGAGTTGGCCTGTGTTAGGATGAAGGCGGAACAGATCCCCACCTCCCCCTCCCCCGCTAACCACACTGTACAACACATCCCACGCTGAAAACACAACAACAGCGATAGGCCTTAAAGTATTAGCTCACACATAATAGCGACAATGTTTTGATCTCGGTGTATGTAGCGTCATTTGGAGTTTCTTGTGATTCAATAAGGCAACAATAAAATATGACGTGAAAATATCTAGACAAATAAATATGGATAAAATGTGTATATTTGATGTGGTTTGTGTTATTTATCGATGGTTTTGGAGGAAGCGTGGACTGTATGTTCTGTGTGTGAGTTATCTGATGTGTTGAAGGAGGCGTGGAGGGAGTTGCGTGTGTTCTGAGTTACCTGATGTTGTCAAAGGAGTGTGTTTTAAGTTACCTGATGTGTTGGAGGAGGCATGTGTTGTGTTCTGAGTTACCTGGTGTGTCAAAGGAGTGAGTTTTACGTTACCTGATGTGTTGGAGGAGGCGTGGAGTGTGACCAAGAGGACCGGGGCTGTATTCTCCTTCACCAACACCTCCACCAAAGGATGAGCAAACGCCAAGCCTCCCTGACTCCCTCCCTGTGTCACTGGACGAACCAAACTCTTTAATTAAGGAGGCAATAAACTCTTTGGATTCACTAAAGCGTCACCGTCATTCCTCCATAGTTAATTATAGGGTTTTAATTGTTGGCCAGTTTGGAGGGCTAATTAGTCTTCCTAACCTTACGCATATAATTAAAGGGATTTTAATATTGGCCAGTTTGGAGGGTTAATTAGTATTCCTAACCCTACATATATAATGGGTGAGTTTGTTCTCTTGGATGGAAGTGCTCTGGGGGTAATTCTTTATTGGTACTTTGGAGTGTCTTGATTCCTACAAAGTATGCTAGGAAACAGGACCAGAATAGCAAACATAATGGTGTTCTGTTGCTTGGAATAGTTTGGAGGATTCAGTTGCTCCAGATTTACCATAAACACTGTAGGCTACAATCCCCTTAATTAAAAATATATCTTGAATCAGTGCAAAATTCATATACGCTGAAATACTCTTCGCTATTCCTCGGCCACAAAACTCCATAAATTGAATGTGAACACAATGTGGCACTCCGGAGTTATAATTGGTTAGCAGCACATGACCTCATCACCAACCAACGTGATGTTATGCCCTACTCAGTTCAAGAGAAAAAAGTAAATAATGAGGGAGAGAGAGGGTGAGAGAGAGAGAGACAGAAAGGGGGAGATGGAGAGAGACAGAGACAGAGAGAGAGACAGAGATAGAGAGGGGGGGAGAGGGAGCGGGAGAGACACAGAGAGAGAGACAGAAAGGGGGAGAGACAGAGAGAGAGACAGAGACAGAAACAGACAGAAAGAAAGAGAGAAAGCGAGTGAGAGAGAGAGAGTCGTGGACAATGTCTCTGGTAATTCAGTCCTCATACATTACCATGCAAAATACACCCAGGCCACATTTGTTCGTTCGTTCGTCAGTGAGTCCCGAGGAACTAGGAATGGGGGGTCACTAAATTAACAAGTAAAATCTACAGGTTGGTGGTGATTTTGACCTCGAAGTTTTAATGCTGGGTTTGGATTGTTTTTATTTTCTTTCTACTTTTTTATCTTCTTTTTTTTCTTTTCCTTCTTGATATTGTTATTGTTGTTTTTGTTTTTGTTGTTTTTATTATTATTATTTATTATTATTATCTAATTATTTTTATTATTATTAATAATAATATTTCTTATTGTATATATATATTTATCTTATTTTATTGTCGTTTACGAAAGGGATCGATGGATTAGATATCTACGAGCGATGCCACATTTCACCATCTTAAAAATGAATGAATAAATAAATAAATAAATAAATAAATAAAATAACAGGATTTTTTATACCAGACCTCCTTTTAAACACAGAAAGTCTTAATTAAGGTACAGTACTCTATTCTTTGGACATAGTTTGTAGGCATTAGTAACCTTCTAATTAAACCAACTACATCTCACCCCTTTAATGATACAGTCAAGAGAGAGAGAGAGAGAGAGAGAGAGAGAGAGAGAGAGAGAGAGAGAGAGAGAGAGAGAGAGAGAGAGAGAGAGACTGAGAGAGAGAGAGAGAGAGACTGAGAGAGAGAGAGAGAGTTCATTTGCATACTTAACTTTGTGCGATATTTAACCTGTCGTATATATGTGGACTTACTTTATTTTAGTTCATAATTATTATCATACACTAAATATATTATATGCTTTGAGTAGCTTTACCTGTGCATAAATTTGAGATAATCACCTGCTACTCGTAAGAGGTGTAATTTATCTTGGCTTCCTGGCCGAGTGAAGAAATGAGGAAGAGGTATATATATTTTTTTCCAAGATTAAAATTTGCAACTACTGTATATATCTGGCATCATTCTCCCTAACTCGTATATTATTTAATTAAGGTCACCTACTGAAGGGAAGACTGAAAGGCCACTGACTACTTCATCCCTGTCAGGAAATACTTTTAAGGGACCCCGTCATGTCGTCAGAAAATTGGAGCCTAGTAAGTCCTTCAAATATTGCCACGAAACACCCTCTATACTGATGAAGCTTGTTTCGTGGCATAGTCAGGAGGAATTAGAAGCCACTAAGTCTCATAGAAGATCATAGGGTTCTTAATTAACACGTTCAGTAGCCTTCCAATTTACCTACAAGAGAATCTCACCCTTATAATATCTGACAGACTACTGTATAATTACGTCTGGATTTGAGTTGCGGATCTGTTGTGTAGTCCAGGTTATAGAAACTTATTTGAGGGGTTGATGGAAGACACTGTAGGAATAAGGTAGACGATGATACAGATGTGTAATAGAAAGAACGAGGAAGATAGAATCAAAAGAGGGATAACTGTAGAAGATTAGAGGAATGAGGAACCCGTCATTCAGTTTCTCAGAGTGCAAATGACCCTCTTAACATGTTTACTCTCACTACCTTTAAAGATACAAATACAAGGGTCAGTGGCTTCTCCTTCGTTCAGTAAATTCATCTCTTGTTTTGTACATGAAATGAAAAATAACACTGGTTGAAAAGTGTTTGCACAATGGAAGATAATTATGATGTACACGTTAGCATGGATTATGATGGCTTTCAGTCAGTCGCACAGCCTCATATGCCATTTGTAAATAAGGAATTTCACACACAAAGCCAGAGTCAAAAATTTCGCAATGCACAAAGAGCACTCTTTACCAGAGATTAAAAACTACAACCAGTTTCTGGGTCGCTGTTTCGTCATTTGCTGAAATAAGAGACCCCTTGCTTCTCAATTCTCTGTGTTAAAAAAGTTACAAGATTTTAGACTTCAAATTAACGCACAACAAGAACACATTTCTTTTATTCTGAAGCCGGTTTAATTTTTCAGTAATTTCGCCTCGAAAAGTGAATTTCAGATTGAATCATATCGACGGTGGATAAGTTGAACGGAGAAATTTAGAAACGAGGATGAAGGACTAGGGTAGAGAATTTTAAGTCCGAGGAAGGAGGATTGAGAACAGAGGAAGGGGAAATTTCAGCCAGAGGAACGAGGATGAAGGACGAAGGAAGGGAAAGGGGGAAGAGAGGTACAAACGTGCTAGACCACTAACTTACCATTTGTGATCTGCTCCCCAAGAGGAATGAGAAGAGGCATTAACACGTTGACAGCCATAGCGACAAGCAGGGGGTCAACACACCTCCTTACCCACTCCCACCCACAGTCTCGCTCAGCCAACATGCAACACCACTACACCTTCCTTCCTTCCTTCACATCTGTAACATAGAGAGATAGTTAAAGGGGTCATTCTGGTTATTTTATAGGATGTCTTTTGAGTATTCCACCATGCACTACCTCACCTTTCTTCCTTCACATCTGTAACATTTAGAGATATTAAGTTTTACTTTTAATTCAACCTCCGAACTATTTCCTCCGAAAAACACACATAAACGGAAGGTACTAATGTCTCCCTTTGCTACCTCATTTGTGAGAGAGAGAGAGAGAGAGAGAGAGAGAGAGAGAGAGAGAGAGAGAGAGAGAGAGAGAGAGAGAGAGAGAGAGAGAGAGAGAGAGAGAGAGAGAGGTGGGGGGGGGGGGGACTAAGGAGTTCAGTAGTACCATTCCCAGCTAAATTTATCTCGTTGTAAGAGAATGGAAGAGTCCCAGGGGTTGGACCCATAAATGGAGTCTGTCCTCTGTACTCTTCTAACCCAACCTAACCAAAACCCAACCTAACCTAACCAAAAATACCTAACCTAACCTGTACACCTTTAACCCAACCTAACCAAAACCCAACCTAACCTAACTTAACCCAACCTGTACTCCTGTAACCCAACCTAACCTAACCAAAACTACCTAACCTAACCTGTACTCTTCTAACCTAACCTAACCTAACCTAAGTTACCTAACCTACCCTGACGGAACCTAACCTAACCTCAACTACCCTTAAGATAAGAAAGAGTGAAGTTTGGTTTTGTTGCATACAACCTCTAAAAGTCGAGTTTGTCGGGTTCTGTTCGGGGTTTGTATTCCGTCGAGTCTTTTCAGTTCAAGGGGTCATGTGTTGGACTGAACTATTAGGAACCACCCACTCGTCACTGTCCGAGGAGGTCACTGGATTTGTTTTCACGAATCACGAACCCTATTTGAGCTTGGTTCGGGTAATATGCCTTGACTCGGATGCTGAACACATACAGTATAAATCCAATCTTGTTTCCTACTGTTCAGGTATCATTATCTTGGTGCTTCATATCATTCAACCTCGGATCAAAGAATCTCCGGGCCTCACTGCTGACGTCTCACTCTCATACTATCACACAGCCTCTCATTGTGGCTCGAGTTGGCTTACATACAGTACAGTTGTTTCTTTGCTCTCCTGGATAGAGAATTTTGTGCACATCTAGAAACACCGTAGTGAGAGTAAGTCAGTGAAAATCATTGTGTAATCATCAGTTCTTCATATTAACGTCAACACGAGTACTGGGACCTACACTACTTCCAACAGAGGTAAGTTTTTATTGATTATACGAAAGTACAGAACGTAAACGACCAAGAGAATAGTTAACTGCTTCTCATTTCATTGATGTCATAATATGTGTTTACCTATTATCGTCTTATTTCGAGTTAACTATTTCTTATAATATGTATTTGTGTGTTTACCTATTATCGTCCTAATTCGAGTTAACTAATTCTTATAATATAACTGTAAGGACTTTATTGAAGTAGTTAAAAGTTGTAGCTGCTGTTACCCATGTAAACTTAATTATATTTGCATTTTTTTCTTAAATATTCGTAAATAGAATTAATAGCCAAAATTGACCTTATTTGTTCAATACGTACTCATGAAATGGAGTTTGATAAGCAAAAGCTGGAAAATTAATCGGCATACAAATTAAAATCGAGAAGTTCAGAGAGAGAGAGAGAGAGAGAGAGAGAGAGAGAGAGAGAGAGAGAGAGGCAGAGAGAGAGAGAGAGGCAGAGAGAGAGACAGAGAGAGGCAGAGAGAGAGGCAGAGAGAGAGGCAGAGAGAGAGGCGGAGAGAGAGACGGAGAGAGAGAGAGACAGAGAGAGAGAGAGAGAGGCAGAGAGAGAGAGAGAAAGAGGGAGGCAGAGAGAGGCAGAGAGAGAGAGAGAGAGAGAGTACGAGTAGGCTTGAGTGAGCTTGAAAATTACCCCTTGAGGAGGAGAATATCGTTATCCAATACTTGTGTCAATACAGTTACAAGATTTTAATATCCTCTCCTCTTTCTACGCTACATCGGTTCGTTCAGTACAATGCCCCTCACGGAATATTATACCTGCTTTGCTGATCAAACTCATTTCTCCCAGTATTGGATAATGCAAAAGAATTATTTTGTGTATTAACTTAATTTTCGTACGTATTACATGATGCAAAAAGAACAATATTATTATTATTTTGCTTGTTAAACTAATGTATTGAAACAAGACACTAGTATTATGTTATTTTGCATATAAAATTATTTCTGCGTGTATTAGATGGTGCAAAAAGAAATATTATTATTTTCTATTTATTTTTGTTATGTCAAGAGTAAGATGCATCATTTCTTGTCAACAGAAAGGCACACAATCTCCTTCCATTCTTCACTGATTTGTCTTTCCTTCATCCCATTATATTATCAAACTTGGTCCCCCTCTTATTATTTGTTTTATGGATGGTTTTAATGGGGAGATTGAAGGCGTATATTGAGAATGAGGATATAATGGTGATGAGGATATAATGGGCACACGAGGAGAGAGGATATATTATGGACACAGGAGAAGAGAGGATATACTTGTGCGTCTCAAACTGATGCACAAATAATGTTCACTGTTTTAAGGCCTGTATGTGGATAAACGTGCCTACAAAATATAGCCTGGGTTGTTTAAGGATCCTGTTATGTTGTCTGAAAGTTTGAGGTAAATGAGTCCTTTAAATATTGCCACGAAACTCGACCTGTATATTATGGATAAATAAGCAAACGGCAGGTAACCTTCGCCATCACACAGCACTCACCATCACACTTTCCCCAAATACACACTATTCACCATCACACAACAACACACACAATCCTCCAACACACACACAATCACCAACACACACACAACACCAACACACACATCACCAACACACACCATCACACAAAACATACATCACACAACACACACATCACACAACACACACTCTATTATTCCACACAGTCTGTCACCAGTTTATATCATTGGCAATTAATCTTGGGTGACAGAGTGGCTCGTTAGATCTCATAGCTGTCTGGTATATGTACTGGCGACTGGAGATGAAAATAATAACAATAATAATAATAATGATAATAATAATAATAATGAATGCATAGAAACGACGCATACTTAGTAATTGATTAATAACGCTTCCTCGATTATCACTTGTCGGGATAATACAGTATGCCTTTTTGGTTTTTCCCATTCCCTTGCTTTATTTATTTAATCATACACAATCCATCTGCATGTTCAAGTGGCGGCCCAAAAAGCTACTGTAAATAATAGTAATCTTTCCTTATTATAAATCTTGTTGGTGTTTGGTGAGAGAGACGTGTGTTGCATGCAAGCGAGACATACATAACCTCATAACACACCCCTCTAAATTACCCTCCAATTAATTTCCTCTTCCCCTGCCCTTCCTTCGCACTACTAACTCCCTCCTCCTGTTTAATTCTTCTCTCCTTGATTCTCTATTTTATTGCCTGCCTGCCTGTCTGCCTGCCTGCCTGCCTGCCTCTCTTCCCGACCCTATGATTAACTTTTCTCCCTAACATCCTCGCTTTCTTTCATCGACCCCTCGACTTTGCTACTTCTCTTCCAGACCCTATATTTAACTTCTCTTCCTTGCCAACCCTCAACTTTATTTCATCTCTCTTCAGTCCCCTCTTTTGTTTCTCTTTCCACGAACTTTTTATTTTCCTTTTCTCTTTCTCGTCGGTTCCTTTATCTTCCCACCTCTCTCTCTCTCTCTCTCCCAGATCTAAACTTTGACAAACTGCCTCCTCCTCTATACCTCTCTTTTCGATATCTCATTCCTACCGTCGCCCTTGACCACTCGTCCTAACCCTCTCTCTCTAGTCGACGACCACCTCTTATCCCACCTCTCTCTCTCTCTCTTTGCCAGGCGACCGACCACTTTTCCAAACCTCTCATCCCGTGCTCACTGTGACGCCTCGTGAAGTTCGACCCCTTCCCCTGACTCGTTGATTCACAGCTTGTATTGTTACGATACACTCACAATATCCCTCTCCCTTCACCCTCAGCCATCACAACCACCATCATCATCACAACCACCATCACCACTAATATCATCACAACCACCATCACCACAATCATCATCTCCATCACTATCATTACCACCATCATCTTTACAACCACCATTATTACCATCATCACCATCATCACTCAAACAAACCTTCGTCTCTAAGTCCCTTATATATCCCTAAACCTAACACCCGTAGTTTTAAAACATTTGAGGGCCCTTACTGGAGCTCTATGAATCCTCCAAATAATCCAGGCCACAAAACGCTTCAGTGTTTCGAATAGGGAATATGTTGCTTGGAGTAGTTTGGAGGGTTCATAGAGCTCCAGTAAGGGCCCTCAAATGTTTTAAAACTACAGGTGTAAGTAAGTCCCTAATATTTGTACTGAAGTAACCTGTTTCTTGACACAGTTTGGAGAAATTGGTTGTCTACACTTTTACCACTACAGTAAAAAAACACACACACACACACACACACACATTGTCCGTCTTCCCCAAACTAATCACAGGAATCAGTAAGAGGTATTTATGAGATTAAGAACTTTCAGTCCTTGAAACTCCACTGCAACATTCACTCTCCCTCCCTTCCACCTGAGACACACAAACACGACAAGATTTGAGCACTATGAAGGGCGAGTTAATATCATTGGCCGGCCCTTGGTAAACTGTGCTTCTCGTTGTCTCATATTATTCTCACAGTGGATGTTAAAACCAGGGAGAACGGAGACATAAAATGGAGAAATCAAGGGTGAACTAAACTCACTAACTGGTTATTGCCTGAAATGTCTCGCTATAACGATTCTGAAAAGCAGGAGAAAGTGCAGGAGTGCGATGAGAGTGAGTGAGTGAGTGAGTGTTGTCGCTCGTGTGATGGGTGTTTCATAGTGCCTCGTGTCTTCGCTTCTCCCAGCTCTCCCTGCCTCTCAACCATCCCACTCGAGCCAATTACGCAAATCCTGTAGCGCAGAGAGTCAGGTGAGAGCGAGTGAAGGAGGATCTCACTCCCCTTCTGAATGAGACAGCCAACGAGGGTTACCTATGTGCTTCAAGCTGAGGTGGACGGATTATTATACAGTACAATACCGGAGTCACCCATGGACCTGTTCACAATGGCAGAATTATTTTACTCTGCTTGGACACTAATAACTTCTGAATCATAGTCAAAGCAACGGAGAGTTATTAACGTTTCTCTGACTAACAAAGCAATGGAGAGTTATTAACGTTCCTCTGACTAACAAAGCAATGGAAAATTATTAACGTTTCTCTGACTAACAAAGCATGGAGAGTTATTAACGTTTTATCTGACTAACACTGTGAGATATTACATGCGATAGTAGAGCCATTTGTAGTACGGTATATAGCATAAATGTGTGATAGTAGGAAAGTAGTATACGGCATTTACTTTTTACGATTAATATCCCTTGAAAAACAACTGACGTCTTTTTCGGCATACTTGAACCAACAGAATAATGTTATAAAATACTCATGACTACCGGGTGTATTTTATCAGGCTTAATTCACCAGTAAACTAAACTAGTAACTTTTTCCGCCCTCTTTATTCCACAGGCCTTATAAAGACTACATCAGCCCCTTCATTGAATACCGCTCACACGTTTAGGGACAATGTCGGACTTCAAAAGGGAGACTTAATGCCCTTCACAGAAGAACTAATCGTCTCATCAGTGACCCCTTCATTTTCCTCTGACCTTGATCACTGTCTCTGGCAAACACTTCATCCCATTCTCCTTTTTTCTGTCAAACATTTCATCCCATTCTTTATTTTTCTGGCAAACATTTCTTACCATTCTCTCTCTTTTTCTGTCAGACATTTCTTACCATTCTCTCTCTTTTTCTGGCAAACATTTCATCACAATTTCGCTCTTTTTCTGGCAAACATTTCATCCCATTAACTAAGAACCGATTGACTATATTTAGTAAATTTCATACTGTACTAAGTTTAATCCTAAGGACAGACCAACGAGAGACAGACAGGGAGAGCGAGAGATATATAAATCGACCGAGAATACCTTAGGCTAAACTGTGAAAACCCAGAGTGGCATAATGACGAAGGAAAGCTCTTTTATGAACGACATTATTAAGGCATGAGAAGGAAGGCGTTGGGAAACTAAAAGTTGTTTGAAAGTTAAAGCTTGAATATAAAATGATAATATAAAAACTACTTAAGTTCACATAATTCCACGAGACAAACGTTATTCTTCTAAATTTTCTGATGCATTAAATCATTTCGAAGAAGAAAATGGTAAGATCTATGTAAATACCATTCAGATGCAGTGCCAGTAGTGGAATAAGAAGGCATGAGTGGTGAAGGAAAGGAGGGAGGAGGGGGAAGGGATAGAAAATGTGGCAAGGTAAAAAATTCGTCAATATTTTAATAAGAATCGTGTCTATTTCATTAACATCAGTGTAATCATTGGACTTGTTGTACAGTCATGAGCACTAATAAGTATACAGGTTTCGTTGAAGCTTAAACAGTCCACCAATTCACCAACGAACTAATTCCAAAAGGAGATCTTATTGTGTATTTATTTATTGTGTATTGTGTATTTATTTATTTATTGTGTATTATCTCTCTAGGTATTCGAAGCACGCCTGGATACTTATTAGTGCTTGTGACTGTACTGTTGTCGTTTGTTTTTCTTCATATTCATTCGTGTATGGCTTTGGATCACTTGCCCATTTAGAGTTCCCAAGGGAGCCGGCATGTTTTTGTCGTTTATAAAAGAGTGAATAAATAGTGAACCATTATGCTAAACGGTGGGATGGGAAGTGGAGCAGGGGATGGGAAATTGCTACGAACGAGTTGTCTAGTGAAAGCCTCCCACTCTTACCCTTTTTCTTTGTGTGTGTGTGTGTGTCTGTGTTATGTGAGTGATTTTTGTGTGTGCTTTTGTGTGTGTGTTATATGCGAGTGTTTTTTGTGTGTGCTTTTGTGTGTCTGTATTTTTGTGTGTGCATTTTTTGTTTTTTGTTTGTTTTTTGTTTGTTTTTGTGCTTTTTTTTATGTTTCTGCATATAGAAAAATGTTGATAATGAGTACATGCACTTGACATTCAAATGAACGAGCAGGAGTTAAGCTATTTGCATAGCCCTTAAAAGCTTATTTTTCTCCTCACACACATAATTACACCCACGCACACACATGTATACACGTACACGACACGACACACATGTAAACGCCACCTCGCACACACATGACACATATTCGTACACAAGCCTACACACAACCCTGAGCTCACACACACACACACACGCGCATACACACACACACACACACACACACACACACACACACACACACACACACACACACACACACATAAATAATCCTGCACACACGCTGTACTCATTCACACACGACACAAACATACATATACCTGAACTCACACACACACACGCACACACACACACACGCACACCCACACACACACCCACACACACACGCACACCCACACACACACCCACACACACACCCACACCCACACCCACACACACACATACACACACACACACACACATACACACACACACACACCCACACACACACCCACACACACACACATACACACACACATACACACACACACACACACACACATACACACACACATACACACACACACACACACACACACACACACACGCACACATAATCACACAGAAGCTCTCATCTCCCTCTCCCTTCCCAGACCCAGGCAGGCAGGTAAGATAATAACTTGAACGTGATTGGATGGCAGGAGAAAACAAACCTTGGAGGATATTATTTTGTCACTCACTTGCCACTAATTTGATATCGGACCGTGGGAGAACTACTTGAGGATTTGTTGATCTGTTTCCCTTATTGTATGGTTTTTGTGTATGTATGTATGTATGTATGTATGAATGTATGTATGTATATATGTATGTATGAATGTATGTATGAATGTATGTATGAATGTATGTATGTATGAATGTATGGATGGATGGATGTATCTTCTTGAGGTTGTGTTCCTTTTCCCTTACTGTAGAAATGTATGGTTTTCGTGTGTGTATGTATGTATGTATGTATGAATGTATGTATGTATGTATGTATGGATGTATCTTCTTGAGGTTGTGTTCCTTTTCCCTTACTGTAGAAATGTATGGTTTTCGTGTGTGTGTATGTATGTATGAATGTAATGTATGTATATATGTATGTATGTATTTCTCTTCTTGTTGTTCTTTTTCTCTTACTGGGAAAATTATACTGTTTTTGTGTATGTATGTACTGCATGTATGTATGTATTTCTCTTCTTGATGTTCTTTTTTTTCTCTTACTGGAAAAAAATATATAGTCTTTGTATATGTATGTATTTCTCTTCTTTACTGTTTATTCTTTTTTTTTCAGTGCGCTCAAATGTTGTACCAAAAGTATATTATTACCCTTTTAACTGAATGTAGTCTGCATTATACACACTACCTTGGAAGAATCAGGTGCCTCCCAGTAATACGAGCACTTAGTTATACTACACTTCATTTATACAATTTCGTGTTTTGCATTCCCAGGCTCTGAAAAAAAAAAAAAAAAAAAAAAAAAACTGCAAAACATACAATGGTAAAGAAAGCTGTAGGAGTTAAGAGGGTGCGGGAATAGGGGGACAGGCTTGAGGGGGTTTTTGGGGAGGTGCGGGAATATGGGGACAGGCTTAAGGGGGGTTTTGGGGGGGTGCGGGAGTAGGGAGACATGGGGTCCTTAGGGATTGAATGGTCTTAAAAGTTTTAGAATCCCAGGAGGGGAAATGTAATCCCTAACACTGTTCGTAATTATACATACAGTGTTAAACCTGGATCGTGTTGTTCATATGTCCGAGCGTAAATTACATACGTATTACACACATACATACATATTACATACATACCGTACACATTGCATGCTTACATATTACATACATACACATTACACACATACATACTCATTACATACATACCGTGCACATTACATGCTTACACATTACATGCTTACACATTACAGGCTTCCATATTATATACATACACATTACAGGCATACATAACATACATAACATACATACACATTACACTCATACGCATTATACACATACATAACATACATACATACACATTACACACCTACATTAAACACATTACACACATACATTACTTACTTACAACAAACCACACTGAAACCTAGACTACATACAGTATAATTGCCAAACTTAATTAATGACCAGATGTTTCGTTATTATTCAGACGTTTCCACTAATATTCTGAACACGACGAATGGAGGGGGGGGGGGGTGGGGGGGAAGGGGGGGAAGGGGTGGAGGGAGAGTAGGGGTGGGGGGAAGGGGTGGAGGGAGAGTAGGGGTGGGGGGGAAGGGTTGGCAGAGGGGGTTGGGGGGAGGAAGGGTATCATCTCCCCCCATCCCCCCCTTCCTTCTCCCCCCTCCTCCCCCTTCCCCCTTTCCCCCTTCCCCCCCCCCTCCTCTTCCCCCCCTTCCTTCTCCCCTCTCCTCTTCCCCCTCCCTCCTCCTCATCTTCATAATGGTGTTGGTGTTGTCTTTTGTATTCCCTTTCACGGTTTACTGGGTTACGTGGAAGCCAATATATATATAATAATAATATACTCGTTACTCAACTTATGAAGGTTAAATGGAGTATAATAATTTGGATTCCCTTTTTTTATATTATTGTCCACCAAAGTAAGACCAACTAACTGGTTTGTTGTGTGTGTTATTACTCCCTACTCCCTCCCTCCCCTCCTTCCTCCCTTACTCTGTTATTATTCCCTACTCCCTCCCTCCCCCCTCCCTCTCTCTCTCTCTCTTTCTCTCTCTCCCTCTCCCCTCTCCCACTCTGTTATTACTCCCACCTCTCCCTCTCTCTCTCTCTCTCTCTCTCTCTCTCTCTTATCCACATGTAGGTTCCCAGTGGCCCGCTCAGTTATGTTGCTTCTCACTGAATGGAGGTCGTTAATTGGCAGCAAGAGCGACGGTAGGGATGACATGCCGTGGGGGACTTTATGTAGCTGCTGTGTATATAAGGCAGGATGGTTGGTCAGTCGTGTTTTATTCAGCGAAAAATAAAAAATATAGGGTAAAATTTTATGAAAGCAGGTCCACATCACTGTCCATACTCAGGTCCCCTTCACTGTCCATAATCAGGTCCCATTCACTGTCCATACTCAGGTCCCATCACTGTCCATACTCAGGTCCCCTTCACTGTCCATAATCAGGTCCCATTACTGTCGATTATCAGGTCCCAATCACTGTCCATATTCAGGTCTAATCACTGTCAATATTCAGGTCCCATTACTGTCCATATTCAGGTTCCAACACTGTCAATAATCAGGTCCCATCACTGTCAATAATCACGTCTAATCACTGTCAATAATTACGTCCCAATCACTGTCAATAATCAGGTCCCATCACTGTCAATAATCACATTTTCCCTGACATCATCTCTATGTAACCTGCACAACCACCCTCACATCAACTACCTCTATGACTGTAACCTGTTGTACCTCACCCTGCCTTCTGTTACAACATACAGTAACCTAAATAAAGTGTCATAGTTAACACCACCTGACTTGCGCTGTTAGAAGATACAACACGTGGTATTTTTGGGGACAGACACTAATACGGCAGGTCTTGTGAAATAATGGATGTGATGTTATTATTATTTGTATTATTATATATATATATATATATTTTTTTTTTTTTTTTTATTCATTTATTTACTTTTTTTTTTGTGTGTGTGTTAAGGTTAAGGTCATCATGCTACCCGTTCCCTTCCTCCCTCCTTTATTTATGTCATATTGCTTTCGTACTTTTATTCACTATCCTTGTATATATATATATATATATAATTTTTTTGGTCCACGTTTTCCTCTCCCTCTCCACACACACCACCACTTATACCTTCCCTCTTGTTTTTTTTTTTTTGGGTGGTTCTTTCTGTTGTAATGTGTTCCCCCATCAGTGTGTCGCCTGTGCCCCTCCTTCTGCTTCCCATATCTGTCCCTTTGAAGAGAGAGAAACACAAAAATATCTACCTACCGTCCGTGGGAAATGGAAAAGGGGGAGGGAGAACCTGTGAGGGAAAGGAGTAGTAGTAGTAGTAGTAGCCAGCGAGTATTCCAAACAGTACCTGGTTTTATTTATACACACACACTGCACTGCCCCTCTGTGAATATATGTACTAATATTAACCTTGGTAATACAATAACAGAATGCATGGCTGAGGCGTATTTTCTGGGTGTGTGGGAGGAGGTTGAAGCGTACACACACACACACACACACACACATATATATAATACTAAACCCATGATAGAGGAATATATATACATCTATCCATTTTCTACTATGGATGTATGCCATGATAGAGAAATATAATAAATATACATCCATTTATTTTCTATTCTAGATGTTATATGTGTCTGAATCTGTATAGCCTATAAGCCCATGATAGAGAAATATTTATACATCCATTTATTTTCTACTCTGAATGTTACGTATGGCATAGTCCGTAACCAAACAATTAAAAAAATAGAATAATGGGTGAACAGTCAGGCACCAACAAAAATATTACCAAAGTAAGATAGTGGAATCATCAAATTCATCCAATAATTCACTCATGAGTCATTTACACAGTTCAGTTTCTTTCGTTATGGTGCTTGCAAACTCAAACAAACCATTAATGTATTCGGCTCTTAGTCAAGTTTCAGATAAAGTAATCCACTGATACCGATAATTTTGTATCAGGAAATGGACACTAACACTAAGACAACTCACTACAGTAGAGGAACCCGGTAGCTTATATAACTTGGGTAAATTTGTATGTAAAGTGCATGAGTGGACGCCGTTTGGAAGCAATTTAAAGTCTTATAATATTAAAAGACCCGAGGATAATTGTTAAATTATATTCCACAGTACACCAGAGGGAAAATTTCTGCCTCAAGAATGTAAAAATTATGCATGAGAAATATTCGAACACTAAATCAAATGCCAAGTAATAAGTAGACGAGAGAAAATGTTAGAAGAAACTAGAGTAGCATAATATTTTTGAGGTTCTTTAATCTTGCGTACTTTGGGAGTTTTGAGGATATTCTTGAATGTTATAAAGAGGTATTATTATATCTAAGGACTTTGAGTATTATAAACGAGACATTCACTACGACATTGGGGTATTATTTCTTAGGTTACATGACGGTAACTTGACGTAGTAATAAAGCTCATTATATACTCCTGATATCGCTATGACTTTACTCAGTTTGTAAACCAGATTCTTTATTATGTCTTTCAACAAACTTATACAATGGCATTAGCATAAAGAATTATGAAAACGGGTAACTAACTTCACAACTTGTTCTTTGTGGATCAGTAAAGTCTAGAATTTATATCATCATTATCATCAATTCCCCATTTCCCTTCTTACAAGAGGTTGGGACACCAGAGTCAAGAATGAACACATGAAATAATACAAGTAGAGGAAGGGACGGAAATATCAGTAAAATGGGTTACACTCTTATTTTTATTCCACATTTTCAAGTGCAGAAATGTTTTAGTTTCGTCATTATACTTATACTTGGTGCAAGGAGCCATTCCACGAAGTTTCAAGTTAGTCTTCAATCACTTTATGATATTCGTAATCTACTGTCATGTTTCACGACGAGAAATACAGATCCGATTTAGTGTAATATAATAACGAGGAATCTGTTTACTCTAGAGAAACGAATAATTAATCTGCTGACTGAATGTTCCTTATAATTCACTGGTGGCTCAGTGAAGACTAACCTAATCAGAGTTAAGGTCTGAATCCAGGTTAACCCTCAAGAGTGACGAAAGTGACCACCAGATCAAAGAGACGGTCACCAACCAAACTCATGCGCTCACCCAAATTCCCTCACCCCCCCCCACCCCCCACCCCCCAAACCCCTCCCCTCCACAGAAGCCAAACCTACAGAGACGGTGTGTTTGAGTTGCGCACACAGTTAACACACACATGCAGACCACTGAAGACCCTGTGTTTGAGTTGTATACAGTTTCACGTATATAATACATATCACTTGAAAACCTCCTCTGATATAATTCAACTCTAACGTAGCCTGGAACATCTTTGGATAAATACATGAAAAAAAAGACAGAATTGAAATCTCTCGTCCACCGTCCCCATCAGTATATATATATATATGTCTGTTTGTTTGTTTGTTTGTTTGTTTGTTTGT
>JAWZYT010003357.1:80000-85000 GCA_034508575.1 Petrolisthes manimaculis
TATTACATATACACGAATTTTTCGGGTGACTAACATGTAAACAGACATTGTAATCACTCGGAACGTATCACAAGGGCAATCTCGTACGTGAACACACACACACACACACACACACACACACACACAAACACAAACACAGGCACACACACACACACACACACACACACACACACACACACACACACACACACACACACACACACACACACACACACACACACACACACACACACACACACACACACACACACACACACACACATACACACACACACACACACCACACACACACACACACACACACACACACACACACACACACACACACACACACACACACACACACACACACACACACACACACACACACACATAAACAGGCACACACTTACACACGCAGCCTCTCTCTCATTCACACACACACACATCATTTTACCTCTCTCTCTCACTCTCACTCCCACCACCCACCACCATATCCAACCTTAACACACACACACACACACACACACACACACACCGTCAAAAATATAATGACAACAAAGTGCCACAGGTTACATGAATAGTGAATGAGAATACACGACCCTCATGTGAATATAAAATTGTCTGGTGTGGCTCGCATTCTTTATTTATACATACATACATACATACATACATACATACATACATATATACATACATACATACATGAAAACTCCCCTCATAACTGTTGTATTGTATCGCTGCAGATTTGTCTAGTCGCTATAAATTTGTTATAACTTCTTGTTTTATTTTATTCTATCGTCGTCGGTTTTATGTTATTTTATCAATTTATTTTTCTCGTTTTAAGATTTGTTTAACTATTTTTTTTGTTTTATATATATATATATATATATATATATATATATATATATATATATATATATATGTATATTTTTTTTATTAGTATTAGTATTATTGTTATTTTTGTTATTGTTATTATCATTACTATTATTTTTATACTTATTTTTAATTTGATTTTTATCATTATTTTTATTTTCATTATTTTATATTTATTTTCATTATTTTATTTTTATTTTCATTATATTATTTTTATTTTTTTTCGTTACGTTCCCTTCTCTTTCTTATTTTCCTCCCTGCAGCTTAAATTAATGAGGATACAAACAAGGGTTCCATTTCGCTCTTGTACTCGCTTGTTTGTTTGTCTGTCTGGTTCTAATTTCCCTCTTTCCCAAAACAACAACCCCCCCTCCCCCCCCTCCGTGGACTATAGCTACATACAGTATATCCAAATTATACCCATACCCATCACACAGTCCATTAGCCATCATCATCATCATCATCATCATCATTACACACACACATACACACACACACATACACACACACACACATACACACACACACACACACACACACACACACACACACACACACACACACACACACACACACACACACACACACACACACACACACACACACACACACACACACACACACACACACACACACACACACACACACACACACACACACACACACACACACACAAACATGCAAAAGACTCGTTGGGAAAATCACCCTGGCCTAATGGATTCCAATTACTACTCGTTTCACATTTCATAATCTATTTTTTATTTTTTTTGTTCACTCGGTCTCCCACATACATGCACGTCCAATCTATGAACGCACAGTGGTTGAACCGATCAAACTACTGTACTGTACTTGTTAGCTGGTTGTTTTCAGAATGTAGAAGAAAGAGAATTTGTCCCATTGGTGGTTTTGGAGGGTGGATGGTGGTAGTTATAAGAGTTGTTGTTGTTGTTGTTGTTGTTGATGTGTGGTGAGGTGAGGTGCATCTATGTGAGGTGTGGTTAGGTCTTATGTGGTGAGGTGAGGTGTATGTAGTTGAGGTGTGGTTAGGCCTATTCATGATACAACCAGACCAGACAGGAAGGTACCATATGTAGGCTATACTTGGGTTGGGGTGGAATTTTGAGCCTCTGACCATACTTATCACAAGGCCACACACACACTCGCCCTTCTCACATCCCATCACCTCGTCTCCTCTCCCTTCTCACATCCCATCACCTCGTCTCCTTTCCCTTCTCACATCCAATCACCTCATCTCCTATTCCCTTTCCTCTCTCATCTTCTGTCATCCTTCTCTCTGATCTGTGTATTCATTTTCCTTTAGCACTTTTATTTATTCCCTTATTTCCTTATTTATGATGTTCCTTACCGTCAAGTTTATTTTCTTTTCTACTTGCTTGGTTTAAATCTTTATATTTTTATATCTTAGTAATACATGTGTGATTCAATTCATTCTTGCCATCTTTTTTTAATATATTCAATCAGGTATTCATACTCATAGTGAATTATTTCTTCGTACTCTTTATTATTTCTTTTTCCTCCTCCCTTCCTTCCCTTCCTTTCATATACAACGTTCCCCAAAATGTTCTTTACTATATCTTTTTCCTCCTCCCTTCTTTCCTTTCTTTCCTCTCTTACAACGTTCCCCAACATATTCTTTATTATTTCCTTTTCCTCCTACCTTCCTTCACTCCTTTCTTTCCTCTCTTACAACGTTCCCCAACATATTCTTTATTATTTCCTTTTCCTCCTCCCTTTCTTTCCTTTCTTTCCTCTCTTACAACGTTCCCCAACATATTCTTTATTATTTCCTTTTCCTCCTTCCTTCCTTCCTTCCTTCCTTTCTTTCCTCTCATATACATCGTTCCCCAACTCCCCTCCCACTGGCCTCCTGGAAGCTACGTGTTGAGGTTATTCCACCACCCCCTAGAGACACCCTGCCCCTCACCTCACGTCTACTCAGGAAACCATATTGTGTGGTGGGATTGCTGTAAGTTATTGTACAGTCATGGCCAAAACTCCTGCAGCATGATGAATAAAAGCGAGCCATTTGATTGAATCTTATGAACCAATATTGCAGAGACTAAAAAAAACAAAAAAAAAAACAGCTATTTTTCGAAAGCCATCTCATTATTAGGTGTTGCAGGACTATTGACCATGACCGTACCACCTCCTACGACTACAACAACAGTGTATAGGCTACCATATAATATAGCAGGTAGGATAATGGGGAACTTTAAACCCCAGCTCGATTCTATTTCTTACTTGTTTCTTTTTTAGCCTAAATATAGCCTTAATAATATACATATCATACCATTATCATACCTTAACGTCATTCCTAACGCTCCATACAAACATTTTACATTAGAATCTATTTTTTCTTACACACAGAATATATATTGAATGCAATTGTGCCCATGACCACAGAACTAACTGCGAAAAAAAAATATATATATATATATATATAATGAGGAAATAAGATTCAAGGAGGTAATACATTTTTGATACATTGGAGCGTCTTGATTCCTCCAATGTACAGTAGGCCCAATGTCAGGACACAAGATCAGATTAACAAATACAATGGTCCTGTTGCCTGGAATAGTTAGTAAGATATAGTTTGCTCCAGGTTTTCCGACAATGTAATATTCCCTTTTAGACGTTGGAAATAAAGAAGTTGTTGGTCTGGGTTCGCAGCCAAAGTATTTTCCCTCATGGGTGGAATGCCGGGAATGTAGTGAGTAAATTTAAGAGGAGAATTTCATGTTGGTGAGTTGGAAGGTGTTTGATTCCTCCAAACTAGGCCACGAAACAGATCTCCTATTTAGTAACACTGAGGGCGTCTGTTTCCTGGCATAGTTTGGAGGAATCTCAGAGCTTCCAATTTACCGACCAGAGAATCTTCCCTTAAGCAACGGAGCCTTTACCACACGTTATTAAGCAGAAATAATCTTCGTTTCTGCATGGCCTGTGGTAATTAACTTAACCTCCACTACGTATTTTCATAATATATTCCAGTTTAGCAAAATAATAGAAAAAGTTTTCAAATATGTTACACAATAACCAAAATATGTAACCTCTTGCCTTCAGATTTATATTCAAGTTATTATACTTTAAGAGTTTAATCTTTTCTCAGCATACGAGTATTACAGTTTGGAATGATATACAAGAAGTATTATTTTTCGATGCCAGTTATACAATAGGCTTAATCCACAGCATATCATAACATTACTGTATATAGTAGCATTATTATAATAATAATCGTTTTAATATACGAGAATGTGAGAGAATGTGAGTGCGTTTAAGGCTGCAGGAGACGTGGACGTAAAGAGAGAGCTAGGGTGGCTAAATCCAATATTTGTTAGGTCGAACGTCAGGAATAATTTGCAAGATGAAAGGGGCCACTAAAACTCGTTATCATAACATTAAAGTCTTCGACCACTCCACTCTACTCTATCTCTTCAACTTGGACCTTGTACCATTCTGGCTGCAGCTCCTCTTGACTTCAGTTTTCCTTTTATTTTTTCTATTTTTTTCTGTCAATTCACTTTTTCCTCTTACAAGGATCACTGGACCATTATCCCTTTTCCTCTCTCCCAGCTCTTTCCTCCCTTCCCCTTCTGCCAGGCAACGCTTCCTTCCTTCCTTCCTTCCTTCCTTCCTTCCTTCCTCTATTCCAGTCCCTCTGTTGTCCATTTCAGGGGAAAACCTGTACAGTCCAAAACAAAACTTTTGCTTAACTTTCCTATTCTATTTTATGGCCTCTTGCAAATCCTATTGATTGTTTTTTACTTTATCATCGACTTAGTTTTTAAGGGGATAACCTATTTTTTTTTTTTTTGTAATTTAGAAGGCTAGTCAATCCTCAAAACAAAGTCAGAAAATAGCATATCCCTATTTTTTACTAATATTGCCTAACATTGAAGTGACTGACTTATTTCATGCCATAGTTTGTAGGAATCAATAGCCTTCTAATTTATTTATGACAAGTTGTTCTGTTTAAAGGAGTAACTCACTTCTATTACATTGGAGTGCCTTGATTCCTCCAAAATATGCCAGGAAACAGGACCAGACGAACAAACTTAATTATGTTCTGTTGCTGGGAATAGTTTGGAGGAATCATTAAATTACCACAGACGAATCAATCACTT